>JANIJG010007230.1:0-36416 GCA_024611175.1 Megaceryle torquata
CCCCCCTCACCCCCAGCCCCCTTTCTTCCTTTAGATTCTTGTTTGTGGTTTTGCTTCTCTTCCCCACCCTCTGCCCACGCTCTCCTCTCGCTCGGAGGTGAGCGGTGCAGCCTCGAAAGCCCCATTCATCACCGCCTGCTAGCGAGGCACCAGCAGCCGCCGCCGCTCCATTGATTGACTGTGGCGGTGAGTGAATTTAAAATCATTACGCTCCTGAGACAGCTTTTAAATATGATGAGATAAAAATCAAATCTGTTAGAAACCTTGTGAAAAGGGTGTTTCCAGTCAGGGAATCCCTGGGTGCTGTATGGGTGTAGGGGAGACCTTGCTGCTCTGGACTTTGTGGGTGTCTCTGTGTGAGCCTGGACCACTCCATGCTGGTGAGATGGGAGTGGGCAGGCAGCTGCTGGAGGAGAATTAAGTAGAAATATTTCACTGTAGAAAAGACTATTGTGTAAAGCCATCCATCTGCTGTCTATCTAATGCTTTGCATGAATTAATGAGCTGATTGATTAGGAAGACTGCAGCAGCTGAGTGAGGTAGATGATTCTTGTCCTCATGTTACAGGTGGGGGGAACTTAGAGGTGCAGAGGTTAAGATTAAGATTTCCATGTTTGGTTTTTTTGGTGTTGGTTTTTTTTGGCCATTACTGAATGCCATGGTTAAGTTGTCTGTGTTTTGTTCTGATTGATCGATCTGATTTTGGATGCTTTTTGGCTTTAAGAGCAGCTGTGAGAGCTTAGTGCAGCTGCAACTCAGCCCTGGAGAGTCTCAGCTCGAGATCTGATCTTCCAGCATGTTTGTGGCAAAACAGCACAGTCTGCTACGGCTCTTGGCTGTGATGTTTGTAGCCAACAGTCTCTTCTTTTTCTATGGGCTAAGACAAACTCTTGCCATTTCTTACAACGCTGTCTGTTTAACACACCTTCCTCTCGCCCCGCAGCCTTTACCAGGCAAGGCTTTTCGTAGGCATCTCTATATTCCTCAGAGTGACTCTTTAGGCCACCTGCAGCTTGCGGCGAGTCTGGTTACCGACGGCTGGATGCACGGAGCATGTCTCTCTTCTCCGCTACGATAAGCGCAGCTTTTCAAGAACGGTGCATTGAGCAAATGTCACTCCACAGCCCCAAAATCTATCAAAGGAAATGACAGCGGCTGTAAGCATTAATCATCCAGTATCATCAAAATAAAGTTGTTGCAAAAGAGCATTGTCAAAGGATAAATGTCTTGACTTCAGCTCAGTGCTGGTTCCATTAACGCTGGTGGTTCACCAAGGTATTCTAGGAGGAGGTGGTAATTGCATGGCTCATCTTGTGACATTATTAATTAACTCTTTCCTCTCCAGGCTGGGCAGCTGGTCAGTCTGATCACAAGGAAAAAGCGTGGAACAGTTGAGGAACTGAAGTAGATTCTCTTTTATCACTGTGCTGAGAATTTTGTGCCTGGTCCTCCTTGAGTAACAGCAGGGGTCTGTAGAGAAGCACTGAAGGGGTGTTTCCCACCCACCCTTCTGAGCTCTCATCACAAAAAGAGTAAACTCATTAAAGCAATGCTTAAAAAAAAAAAGGGAAATACTTAAAAAAAAAAAAAACAAACCTAAACCCAAACAAAAATCCCACCAAAAACCAGAAAACCCACCAAAACAAACAAACAAAAAAGCCCTAAAACCCAAACAAATCAAAACAAACATCTCGAACATCTTATTTGGGGTATGAAAATACCTGCTTCTGCTTTACTGCTGCTCCAGGATGTGGCTTGGAAACAAAGCCTGTAATCCTCATGCTGATTCTGCCCCTGCTCAGGGTGCAGCAGGTACAAATGCCATGGGCAGATGTAGTGAGTGTGACAGACAGGGCATCAGGACCAGCAGGATGAGGGATGTGGCCACTGGTGTCACTGAGCTGATTCACTTCTGGGATGGAGGGAGTCACTATGGTAGTGTTGCTTCCAGCTGCCTTCTCCTTGGATGGCAGTGCTGAGCAGTGAATTGCAAGGTCTGGTGGGATGGAGAGCTGCTGAAGTGGCTTTTGGTTTAAAATCCAGTTCAAACCTTTTTTTGTGTGTTTTATGCCACCATTGAACTTTTATGCTGTCTGAGTTTGAGAGGCTGTAGGCACCTGGCCTGTGCTAGGAAAAGGCTGTGTTCTGCAAACTGTGCAGCAGAGCAGGACACTGAGGTGGGCATGGGAATGAGCTGTGTGTCTGCTCAGCTGTGAAGACAAGTAGGACTGAATCTGTGGGTGCAAAGAGTCTGGGTGGGGATGAACACCCAGCTAAGCCCATCCTGTGTTGCTGACTTGGCCTGGCTCCTGTTTACCTTGTCTAGGGAAATGCTGAAGCATGGGCACAGGAATAATGCAACTTCTTCTGAAGAACATTTACCACAGAGGAGTAAAAAGAACTTCAATAAATCAACATGCTTCCACAGTTGTCCCAGTTCACAAAGGAGCAGAAATCAGTCTGTGGAGTTTGTGTAACTGATTCATGTTTGAAGAAAGAAGGGGAAGTAAATCGGGGGGACAAGATTCTTAAAGCTCCTCAAGAAATCATAGAATCATTTAGGGTGGAAAAGACCCTTAAGATCATCAAGTCCAATCGTAATGCTTGCAAGCAAAGTAAACATCATCCCATCAAAGTTCAGGGAAGTTTGTCATGTTGTGTACTGTGTGGGTCAGTTTGTTAATCTTGAGTTTCACTAATGGCTTTGCAGAAGAGTCCTGTATTAAAATCCTTTACAGTTGTGAATTCAGTGGTAGGTTCTCTAATTCTACATTGTCTTTAAGAAAAAAACCTCAAACTTTCTGCATGGCTTTTACCCTGCTATCCCAATGAAGAATTACTACTTCCCATTCTGATTTTTTTTTCTTTTTTTTCTTCCCCTGCCCTTTCTAGGGTATCTTACTAGAAAAATAGCCATAAACCAGCTTTGTGTTGTACAGCCCTTAGGACGATGTACTCTTTTGTGCTGAAACTCTTATTTGTGATGGTGAACAAAGTATTACACTTAATTTTAATTTGGTTGTGTTGGGAAATACTTGAGTGTGTTCCACTTACTGATCTTGGTTTTTTCCCCATTTGTTTTGAAATGCTGCTGTCTTTATTTTCAGCAGGCAAAATTGAAGTATAGTTGCAAATCCTGACTTTCTTTTGCAGTTTAGATTATAAACAGTTTCTCAGAGCCAGGACTTGTGGGGTTCCTTGGAGCTGATGAGTTACAGGTGACCTGCTCTTTGGCAAATAGTGTGTAAAGAGCTGGCCATGGGGACCAGATGGGAAATAGCCTTCAAAGCTGGTCAGGTTTCCTGTGACCATCTGAGAGCCCATTACAGCTCTCAGGGGAATCCTGCCTGGAGTGCTGGCAGCTGCATTCAGTGGATAAACCCAGAGGCGAAGTGACATGCCCAGGGTTACCTGGGGTGTTGGTGCTGGAGCCTGTGCCGGGTCCAAGTCCTTTGGCACCTGCTTCTGCTCTAACCACAGGACTTATTTCCTTTCTTTGTCCTTAGTTTTGCAGCGCAAGGAAATTTTTGCTTAATTTTAAATGTTCTCCTAAATCTTGGTGATGGCAGATTGACGTAAGCGTGTGCTGGATCCGGGCCTGTTCTCTTATGCATATGGATGCGTACACAGCTGTAAGCGTTTTCCATCTTTAGGCTTCTGCAGTCCAAGGGAGAGCTCTTTCTTCCCTGCCTGTGGATGTGTCCTCTCGTCCCCTTGTGCCATGGGCAGCAGCATTGGGTCCCTGGTCTCTGGGGTGAGATCACAGTGGTGAATTTGGGTATAATTGCTGGTCGCTTTGATCATTATCATCCATCAAATCTGCTGATGAAGCCAGTGTATGTGTGAAGCCTCCTGGGACATCTGAGAGCGGGATGTGGCTGTGGAGTGAAAGCCCAGGTGTTGTTGCAGGATCTCCCATGGACTACATTGATCTGGGAAATTCCTCCTAGCCTGATGCTCTCGGAGGTTTTGGGGCTGTGTCTGAGCACATCAGCAGGGAATTACATGTTGGTCGTGTCTTGTCTTCCAGAGCTTGCCTTTCGCCTTGCTTTTATTTGTGCTGCCAGCAGCTAAAGTGCGGCTGCTGCCTTGAGGGTGAGAGCAGTAGCTCCCAAAAAGGATGATGCAACAGGCTGGGTTGGTGTGCTAGGCAGGTGGTGCTCATCCCGGCTGGGTAAATGCAGATGGGAAAGTCCAGGCTCTGCATGCCTTTTGATCTGTGCTATCCCTTCAGCCACACCATAGCCCAGATGCCTGCTCGAGAGAGAGCAAAAGGTACTTCCTCATCACTGTGCAGCATCTGAGCTTTCCTAGAGGACTCCATCCATTTACCAGCATGGATTGTGCTTGTGAAGCTCTGAGATCGTGCTGGGTAACAGCCTGATGAAACTGCAAGTGGAAGATTAAAAAAAAAATAAAAAATGGTGGGGAGAACAAGTCAGCCCAAGTCAGTTTGTAGTGATCCCATCTTATTTAAAAGGGAGAGTAATGTATAAACAATTTAAATATTTCATCTGTGGAAGATCTCTGAATGAGTTTGTACTACATGTGCACATGTAATGCCTGAGCAGGGGTGGCAGGAGGGGTATTAGCCCAGCTCAGGCCTGTGATCATATTGGGGGAAGTGGCTGTGCCCCTTCCAGCCCCAGGCTGGCTGGAGGGTGTTGAATCCCCTGTTGAAATAAAACACTTGAACCATTTTTTACCCTCTAATAGGTGAAAATTATCATTGTCTTAAAAGGTTGGGTCTGACTATCTGGAGGTGAGGGCCTCATCCTTCTTCTCTGTGCTTTCTGCCTGCTGGGTGCCTGGTGACTGGGGAGGATGCTCAAAATAGCCCCAAATCAGAGCTGTGCCTGCCCAATCTTATGGAGAGTCACGAGGTCACTGGTGTAACTGGGAGGCAAATCTGTCCTTCTAGCTTTAAAAATAACTGCATTTTCTTAAATGGCATTTTCCTTGGGGCAGCCCAGGAGCTTGCAGGAGTGTGCAGCCTGGTCAAGGTGCTGCTGAGCGAGAAAGGGTGCCAGGACTTCCCAGTTAATCCCATTTCTAAACCACATTTGTCTCTAAAACTGAACCGAATCAAGCACAACTCTGTGGCTTTCTTCTTCCTCCCAAAATATTTAATTTTCCTGCCTTCTTATAGCCAGGTTGAAGATGTTTCCTCTGGAAAATGCTCTCTGATATCACTAAATAGGATTCCATAATCTCCAGCAGAGAAAGTGTTTAGGTAGGGTCCAAGGGTGGGTGGTTTGTGGTTTTTTTTCATCCCAACTCTGTCCGCCCTTACCAAAGTGCAGGGTTTCTAGTGATGAGCAATTTGTGGCTTATCACTGTGATGTGCTGTGAACACCAGACCCATGCTTACACAGGGAGAGAAATGCATGAATTTTTCCACATCAGTAGGAGCTAAAGATTTTGCTAAAGGTGTCTCCAGCTGCAAGTAGTGAGATACGGCTCTGCTGGAGAGCTCTGAAGAGGCAGAAACCTGCGTAGACAATTTAAATGTGGATTTCATGCCTCAGAAAGCCATCTATAAGGAAAGATGCAGGTGCTGTCCAGCTCTTGGCCGTGCAACAGGTAATCTGGGCTCTTCGACAGGCAGGTTGCTGAAGCACAGACATTGTGTCTGTGTTTAATTTGACTTCAGAGATGTTCATTAGGGAGCCCTAAGCTGGATGCTGACTGGTTTGTCTTCAGGGCTGCAGCACAGCCAGGTACACACGAGGATGTGTCAGCCCCTGGGGACTGTGCTGTCTCTGAGTGCCTCTCCATGCACTGGTTGCACAGGGTCCTGCCAGGGCAGCTGCTTCTGTCTCAATTTTTATATGTAAAAGCTCCATTAAAGGTTGTCACGGCCTGGGATGCAGACAGGCTTGAGACAGACTGACTGTGGCCAGGGCAGCGGCTGTCAGGACAAAGTTACCTTCCCAACTACAGCCTCTGGCGGTACATGCTGGAGGAAAAGGAAAAGCAATCAGTAAATCGAGCTGCTGTTTGCTGTCCTTAAGGTTTGTCTGTTATCTAATGAGGCAGACTGCTGAACCTCTTTACAAAAGTGCTAGGTAGTATATTTAATAGAGTTATAGATAGAAACCTGGTTAAACCCAAGCTCTTTATTGACAAGGGGCTGAAAACAGCACCTCCTTCTGCTGGTGATTTGATTTTGGTGTGGAAGCTGTGATGGGTGTTCTGGTAACAAGGGCAGGTCAGTGCCTCAGTGGGCTCTGCAGAGCCAACCCACCCTGGGAAGGAGCATCACCTCTACTTGGCTCAGCCCTCCAGGGCTTGGGCCCTACAAGTTGGAGCTGAGCACTACCTGTAGCACTGCCTGTGCTCCTTTAGCTGTGAGCAGCAGTCATGGTAAACATCTGCTATGATCAGCGCAGCAGTGCCCTGTTCCTGACGTCTCTGACAGCCCTCTGTGCCCCCGACTTTGCCTGCTGCTGTGTGCTCCCCATGCAGCATTGTGTTGGCTGACTCACCTCTCTGCCCTCCTCCTTGACCTCTCCTCACACCCCATGGAGCTGCCATGTGGTTTTGGTGCCCAGCACGTAGCTGATGTCTAGTTGTAAGACAATACTTCAGTGTTACTTAGTGAAAACACAGGCAGTATTGTACAGCTGGTAGCAACATTGATTGGAGTGATATTTAATCCAAGGAAAATATATGATACATAGTCTAGGATTCCTTGCCTATCCATCATATAATGGAGTTCATGGGGATTAAATATCCCTCCTGTAAAGTTGTTTGAGATCATTGTTGTTATTTGTTTTGCAAATGATCCTGACAGGGATCCTGAGTGCTATTGATTACCAATGGTTCTTTAAAAATTACTATTATGCTGCAAATTATGAACCTTGGGGGTATCTAGTTATATGATAATGGAAAGTCATTGGTGTGTAATGACACATGCATCATAATAAATTTGCTCTTCCTATTTAATGGAGATTGAAAGGGATATGATTTATGACCAACAACATTAGCTGCCTGCCATGGTCCAAGGTAACATGATGGAATTGCCTGGTTGTTCATTGTGGCAAGACGTACTGATGATTAGGAAAGCAATTTAGAAAAAAAATTAGGAGAAAAAAAGAAAAGAAAAAAAAGCCCTTATTCTGAGCAAAATCTCCTTTATCTTCCTGTTTAAAATATGTAAACCACTCTTCTAATTCATAAATTGCTAAAATCCCTCCATTGCTCTCTGATGCTCTGCTCCAGGAGCATCCACAAAGCACTGCACAGATGAAAACCAATGCTGCCAGTCCTAGAAGAACTCCTGGGTTTGCTAGGAAAGCTTTCACAGAGCTCCTGGCCATGGCTGTGATGAAAGTGCAAATCAGAGCCCTGAATCAGCTGGGAATTTCAATGTGTTGGTGCCCTTGAAGCCAATGGAGGACACTCGTGTTGAGTTGTGTGCTCATTCCTGATGATGAACGCATGCTAAGGCAAATGCTTGTCTTCCCAGGCTCTCCTGGTGTTTTCCAGCTCCACAGATGAGACAAGAATGCTTGATGTAGTCGAGAGAAGCCAAAGGGCTGCTTTGTGCTGTGGTGGTTTGAGTGGTGTCACAGAAACCTTCCCCACCTTGGGGACAGTGCTGGGTGCTGTGACCTTGAGCTGGCCACATGCTCTGAGCAGTTAGAGCTGCCTTTAATTGTCTTTCCATCATGGGATGGCCCAGAGGGCTGGTGGGGAGGGTTTAACACCAGGTCTGCGATGGGTAACACGTTCAGGAAGGTGTGTGGTGCGAAGGTTAAATCGAATGTTTTTTATCGTGGCTGTTCTGTGCTCTCGGCGTCCTGCTGCAAGTACCAAATGACAGCAGTGCAAATTAACCTTTTCGTCATCATGCTACTGATCTACAGAGGAACCCACAGACAGTGAACGCCTGGGTCTGCTCCTACATTATCATGCTCAGCAGCGTGGAGAGATACATGTCCAGGAGCTAGTGCCAACAGAAGCATGTGTAAATCAAAAGGAAGGGAAAAACAGTTTCCCTTCTTCCTCCGGCACCTTCTCAGCATCTTTTGTCATGAAGGGATGTGTTGCACCAAGAGTCACCAGGCTGCCAGCGTGGAGAAATGCCCATACTCTTCTTGAAGTGCCTATAGGCAGGCGACCTCCTCCATAGATACTGATTTATTTTCACCCTGTGTTCATTTATTTTGCTGTGCTGCAGTAGGGGCACTTGCACAGTAATTTCTTTAAAGAGACTGCACTTCATAGCGTGACACTACAGATGAGGGAAGAAGGAGGTGGCTGTTTGTTTAGGCATTATACGGTGAGATGTATGCCATTGAAAGATCCAGCTCTGGCCTCCCATGAATCCCACTAGCTCACCTGAAAATGGGATAGAGGATGATTGAAATAGCAAAAGGGAACTCAGAGCCCACCTGCATGAGTGGTTGGTGGAGGCTGGGTGCATTCCTGGCTTTGAGCAGGACTGTGCTGTTACCCACCTTATTCGGTGGAATTATTTCTCCCTGCCTGAAGAAGAAATAGTGCCCTGGGATGAGGCTGCCAGGCTATGTCCTGCCAGCCTCGCTCCTCGGTGAAGGCTGGGGATGGCTGAACACCTTCCTCCCAGAGAGACGAGGACAAAGGGCTCCTTGAGACAGCACCGTGGAAGCAATTTGCAATATAAACACTAGTGCAGAGTAAAATTCTTCCCCTTGTGAAAAAGTTATTGGTGGAAATGGTGCCCCTTGACTTACAACAAAGTAATTATTTATCATGCTGTTTTCTCAGCCCAAGTCCTCTGCAGGTCACTGTGTCCTCTACCCCATCTTGTGACCTGTTTGTAACTGCCGTGATTCAGGCGTAATCAACAGCTACAGAGAAGCTGTTTGTTGTTAGGGAAGGGCCCTCTGCAGAGGGGGCTTTGGTTTTGCAATAAAAACAAAATCCCAGGGTTTTGTCAATGTTTCAGATATGAGATTCTCCGCCTGTAGCGACAGAACTTTTCAGAGGAATTGCAATTTCAAGATTGTAGAGGAGGGTGAACCCAGGAGGGGAGAACACAAGGTGGGATTTGGGAATACTGGCACAAGGGACCTCTGTGAGTCCATAATCCACTTTTCCCCTTGAAGCAGGATTTTTGCCAATTGTACATCAGGTTGGTGTTGACTTTGTCTGGACAAGTCTTAAAACACCTCCTGGGATGGATGTAGATGATGTGTTGGCTGCTTGGGTCCCTGCCTCCCTGGGGGAGCAGAGGTGTTTAGGGGTACAGGTCAGGGGTTTCCTCCTATGACTACATAGACCCAACACAAGATCCTCTGGCATTTCATAAAGGTAGAGGAGGGCCTGACCTGGAGAAATTTTAGAGGATAGAGGAAAAGGCTGCCTCCATCTGTTTGTTCATCATCTTTATCATGGCCAGCTGAAGCTGGGTCAATGTACAGAACTGGACAGGAGATGCCCTTACCAGGATTGTGCTTGACCTCTGCAGAGATGTGCATAGATGTGAATATGCTGGGGAATGAGTTTTTTTTCCACAATTACCTTTGTATGTGACCTAATCTGATGTCTCTGATCTAAACCCTCCCAGGAGAGAGAGCTCTCTTGCAAAAAAATCTTTGAATAGCCAACACTTTACAGTGACCCAGGGGAGGCTGGAGTGGGAGGAAAAGAGCCCTTGTCTCTCTCAGATGCACTGGGTTGAGTTGACCTAAGAGTAGCAGGTATGAATGTTATTGGCATTCTTGTTACCTTAATGCTTTATGTCACAGCTGTAGTGGGACATTGTCACGTGTATGGATTATGGTAGGTCTTTTGATCCAGCACTGCATCACATTTTATGACAAAAATCAATGTAAAATGGTTGTGATTGGAACTGTGTCCTTCAGCCCAGTAACTGGCTGCATAAGTAAGTCACCAAGTCAGTTTGCAGAGCAGCAAAGCAATGCATAATTCAGGAGGGATCTCTGAGTGACACAGGGGACATAAAGGCTGCAGAGCTGTCACTGCATTGTGCAAAGCAAGTTCACTGGGGTGAAGGTGGGGAGTCTTCTCTGTCCCCCTGAATGCCCTAGGTAGAACCTGACTATCCTTAGAGGGACCAGCATCACTGGGGTGGTACTGTGTGAAAATGAGCCACAGATTGGTCTGGGGTTTGTTTCTCTTGGGAAGAGTTTGTCTGGAAAACAGGGATACACAAACATTTCTAGGGTTCCTACCTTGGCCTCTCCCCACCTTGGACCGTTGCATGTGTGTCAAGCAACACCTCCTGCCCTGATAGCATCCCTCTGGATGGGGGAGAGTGAGGTGGGCTGAGCGACCTCCGGGAAAATGTGACTGGTTTAGAGAAGCTTGTAAGAGATTTGATCCCAGCTTAGGAAAACTTTCTCTGTTGGGTGCTAGCATTGGGTTTTGATTTGTTGTTTTCCTTGCTGTCATAGTGAAAGTCGGAGTGCTACACAACTGCAGATATCCTGACATTGGGGAGCTGCAGCCAGCATGCACCATTTCTCTGGAAAAAGGGTTCCATCCAAATAGTTCCTTTATGTCATGCTCTAATTTTGCCACTATTGGTTTATTTTTGTTTTTGGCTTCTTTTTTTCACTGTATTCTTAAAACTTCCCTTTCAGGGCTTAACAGCTTAACCATTTCAAAATCATGCCAAGCGGAAATGTAGCATACGATTTTCTCACTAAACATTGTGCTGATCACTCAAATGTATTCTGGATTCGTAGAAAAGCTGCAAAAAACTAGG
Source organism: Megaceryle torquata (assembly GCA_024611175.1). Lineage (NCBI taxonomy): Eukaryota > Metazoa > Chordata > Aves > Coraciiformes > Cerylidae > Megaceryle > Megaceryle torquata. The sequence continues at coordinate 10,721 of JANIJG010007230.1, forward strand.
CTGAAAGAGGGTGAGAATTAGCACTCGTTTGAGGAGCCAAGTCTTTGCATGTGCAGGAAAGATTTGGGTAAGCAAATAACCTGCTCCTTGTCACCTTTGTGCTCTGCAGCATCTCGTATCGGTGTGGCTCACAGCAACGTTGGAGGGTAGATGTGTGCAGAAGCACACATCTTAGTCCTGAGGCTGGTAGAGTCTTTAAACACGGGTCTTGGTCCTGGTTGGTGGTTCCTGATATCTGAATTATGCTCCAGGCTCTGCTGACAGATTCCTCTCTAGGTTTTCAGTAGCTCCCTCAGTCTCTTGGGCCTCCCTCTGTTTTCCACAGGAAAGGGATTGTAGTACCAAAAATAGCCTGCTTTCCAAGGAGGGGTCTTTGTGATTCTCTAAAATACCTCTTTCTCCCTGTTCCTCCAAGTGAAATACAAAGGAGATGTGATTCACCACCAATGTTGATGTGCCAGAGGCAGCAGGAAAATGTTACTTTTGGCGTGCAAAGGCTGCTTTGTACTTGCGCACGTGCCCTTCTGACATGCTGGTTTTCTGCTGGGGTTGGTGTCTGCCCACTCTGTTTCTCCTGCTGAGATACTGGAGGATTTGGGGCAGAAATGGCCCTGCTCCTGGTCCCCCCTGGTGCTGATTGAGCAGCTTTAACGGGAACAGATGCTGCTCTTGGGACACGATGTAAGCGTTACCTGGTCAAAGGGACAGTCCTGTGCCATGAGAACTCATTCATGAAAGGTCTGTTGTGACTTTGTCTCCCAAAGAGCCGTGTTTTCTCAAGGAGGAACATGGTCAGCAACACTTCTGGAAATGCAGACTTTCCCTTGGTGCTAAAATGGGTTATCACCATCAAGTGACTGCTGTGACACAGGTCAATGCAAACCTAGGCTCTTGGGGTGATGATCTGGGTGCAGACTGGGACACAAGAAGACAACCTGGTGTTGCAGAGCTGGGAGGTTGGCATGAGTTCATTCCAAAGACAAGGATAACGGAAAGTTATTTTTCTGCTATTTCTGGCTTTTTATGGTCACTCGCAGTAGAAGACCGTTGAGGTTCCTCACTAGTTGCAGAAAACACCCATGGCCCTGAACTGCAGAGCTGGGCTCTGTTTTGCAGCAGCCTCTGTTAAAGATGCTCTGAACTGGAATTTACTCTTTCATTATAGCTCTCAGGCTTGTAGGGTGAAGTGAGGGACAGATGATGATTATTAGTAGCTTTAAAATTAATAACGCTCTTTATAACGTGTAAGCTTTCATTAATAATAAATACACACTGTGTTGTATGTAGACCAAGAAATGCTCAGGTTCCTGCAATGCTACAGCTTGGGCAGCTGGGAGCTCCACGTCGATGTGAACAAGGTGTTCCTCAAATCAGGTGTGTTTAGCAGAGGCTGTCGGGAACACTCAGTTGGGTTTCCACAAGTTGTAAATCCTGGTGCAGGGGACAGGTAGGATCCTGTGCCCTGCCAGCACCATGTGCTTTGGAAGCAGCTCCAGGTCCCTGCTTGCATCACAGACCAAGAGCTGAATGAGTCTCCATGATTTATTCATATCATTCCTAGGGGGAAGAGGAGGGCATGCGAAGGTCCCTGGGCTGCAGGCAGAGGTAAAGAGCGTGGCATAGATAGAAACCAGAGAATGATGGTGAAAACTGTGGATGTGCAGTGAGGAGATTGGGTTGGTGCATTTGCTGCTTGAAAAACCTCTGGCTATTTGAGGTGCAGGAGAAGGGAGAAGATGGATTCCTCAGTTTGTCTCCTCACCTCTCCCAAGTAAATCCCTGCTGGCTGATGGGGTTGGCACGTGCAGAACAGCTTGGCTTGATGCTTCAGTGGATGGTTTCCAGTTGGTGTAATAGTCTGCTCGGAGCTGAGAGGTGGGGAGCATTAAGGAAGCTGAGGGGCAAAATGACTTGCTGTGATCTTCAAGGAAACACTACTGAAGAGCACTTTCTGGCATTGTTCATGGTATAGGAAATTTCTCCTCTCCCTTTTTGATTAACAGCCATGGGGGAAAGAGACTTTCCTAGCTTGTAGGGGAAAAAACTGAAGAAACCCATTGCAGTCATGTTGTTGGAGAGTGTCCGGCTCCACTTGAGTTGTTTTTCAATATTTGGTTAAATAAGTTCAGACAATAAGAAGGGCTGCTGAGATATTTGGCAGTGAAATTAATCCCCCAGGAGATCGGGGCAATGTTGTTTATGGGGAGGAGGGGGGAGCTGCCTGTTCATGAGGGGTCAGTCTGCCAGTTATGTAGAGAGAAGGGAAACAAGCGCTCTCTGTTTTAGCACCAGATTCATTGCAGGGAGATATGCCAAGGATCATTAGTGCCACAGCCGTCATTCTCTTTTGCTCACATTAGTTTTCTCCATTTTTCTTTCTATTTTTTTTTTTTTTAAGGCAAAAATAATGGCTGGTTCCCTTTAGATCAGATACGGACAAAATAATAGCAGTATCACAAAGATTGAGGTCTGCAAGATTAAATTTGAAAGGGAGGAGAAATGATAGCTTTGGCCCTGCTTGCTGTTACACCAGCGTGTGGATAAATGACTCTGTATGCAGATAAGCAGGGCAAAAATAAAAGGGATGCTCAAGAAGAGATGGCAAGAAAAATAGGAACTAATCAGCAGATTCAACCACTGTAATAATGCAGTAAACATGGAAAATTACATTATATTAACTCCTCTGCTTCTCATTGTATATATTAGCCACAAAGTCATCGATAGGCAATTCTCTGTAAAGATGCAGCGCTGCAGATATCGGAGCTCCCCCCTCCTGGGGAAAAGCGTTGGCAATGCTAAAGGGGAAAGTTGTCTTTTGAACTGCATGAGGAATAAGTGGCTCAAGTCGAGATGGGGAATGCTCTCAGAGTTAAAAATCTGCTCTCAGGAAAAGGACAGCCAGTCTGTTTATCCCCCATGCCCAGGCAGCAGTAGTGGTACGTGCTGAGGAATGGTTTCATTGCAGTCCTGGGACGTTCCCCTGGTGCAGGAGAAATTGGTCTGCAAATTCTTTTTTTTATATATATATATATTTTTTTTACTAGTGAACTCCATTTCCATTTTTGTTCAATTTCTTATAAAGAATGACAAGTAGCCACTGCAGCCTTTTCCCTCGAGTTCAGGTAAAACCAGCATATGACATTATTTGCAAATTGCCTTCATCCCTCTGGCTCCCAGTTAAAGGAGGAACTCCTTGGTCCGGGGTCCGTCCCAAAATATCCATTTAAACCATGTAATGATTCTGACTCTCTCAGGCGTAGTAGATGAAAGAATATCCATGATTTATTTTTAAAGCTTTGAATGCCAAACATGGTCAATCATAGAATAAAAAGAGAGAAAGTCATGATAATGCAAAGCTGGAAGAAAAGCAGCCCTACATTTCACAGTAAAATGTTTTCTTTGCACTCTTTTATTAACAGCTCCAACTATGATCAGTGCATAAATCTACCTGCAACACAGGATGTTGGAAAATTACCCACAGACAGCAATGTCCTCCCTGCTGCTTGGTGAGAAAGGAAGGATACACCTTCAGGTATGGGCTCGTGTTGTTTTATCCCATTCTCCATTTGCATTGCACTAAAGCTGCTTGTTGCATTGATGAGGGAGGTAATAAGTTGTTTGCAAGAGGGAAACTTTAGAAACAATTCTCTAAACTTGCCTCAAGCCACAGATAAGCTGCCTGCCTGGGACCTGCTCTTCACCCAAGCAGCAATGGGCTCTGTCTGCTGTGCCTGACCAGGCAGAGGTGGTTAATGGTAGCATTTTGTCTTGCGTTTGCTGTTGGTCTTAATCTGCCCCCGTGGAAGTTAATTGTGCAGCTCCACTCGCTGATGGCAGGGGTAGAGCAGCGATGGGTGCTCTGGCAGCCAGGAGAGGGGCAGCTCTGCCCTCCTCCCTGCAGCAGCACTGGGCAGCAGAGCACGCACTCTGCGATTACCCCCTGCCCGGGTCGTGTTGGACGTGGCATACGAAATCACCACTTCCCCAGCGCCCCAGCAGCTTCTTAGGGACTGCACGAAGGGCTGAGCAGGATGAAGCTGCGTTGTCTGCTGCTACTTGAGCAGCCTTTTTAGTGTAGGGGCAGAGCTAGAAGCTCCTCCTGGGTTTTCCTAATCCAGCCTCAATCCATGCACTTCAAACAGGAGCCTTGTTTCAGGGCTGTGCCAAGCACTCAAGTCAAGCTGCTCTTGTGCTTGTAAAGCCCAGCAACAAGCCAAAAGGCCAGTTTGACTTTGCTTTGAATAGGGTGGGGGTTTCTCACCCTGAGCAGGGGAGGAGGGAGGGGTGCAGTGCTTTCCAGGACAGGTAAAAGGAGGGCTGGGGACTTCCTGAACATGGGTTTTCTGACAGTTCTCTGACACTTCAGGCTCAACCTTGACAAGCCACTGTCCCCAAAACACTTGCCCAGCACATCATCTGCATTATAGCCATCACATCCATCTCCCTAGAGAGAAAAAAAGGTTTTTCAGCCACAGAAGCCAGTTTGAAACAAGCCAGCCTATTTCGGCATGTAAGGTGATGTGCTTTCTGAAATACGCAGTCCTGGAGCAAACGAGGACCTAAGAACTACTTAATTCTTGGCAACTGGTCAGCACTACTGTGTTGCAGGTTGGGGTTTCTCATTTATCTGGGTTGGTTCGTTGCTTGTTTTGTCTCCTGAGCAAGTTGTCTGAGGCAATAACATGAATTAGCCTGTCTATCATCTCTGTGTTTAGAAGTGCTTGTCTAATGGGACTCACTGCTTTCAATAAAGTCCTTTCTTTTTATGGTGTCCGTCACTCCGGTTTGCAATTTCCCCATTGCTGTGCTTGTGTTTGCTCCCTGTGGTGACCATTTGGGACTTGCAGTGGACAGATCGCTCTGTCAGGGGCTGGCTTTGACCCAGGACCTCTTAAAAGATGGTTGTGTGTGAACACTGGGGTCCTCAGCATGTAACGTGAGCTGCAGAGGAAACCTGTGGTGGGACCTGGTGTCCTGACATCTGTGTGGGACTGTGGCTGTGCTGGTGGTTAAATGGGGTGAAGAAAGATGTTCTGGGGGTTGGAAAAGAACTGCAGATTTTGTTGCTTGAATAGGTCTTTGTTTCATAGATGTGTTGGCCAGCAACAAGGTTTTCTTGTCTGTGGGAAATGCTGGGTATCTTAGAGAAGCAACTTGGATCAAACTGGGACCACTAAGAGCTCTTGGAGTGATGTTGGGTCCTGTCTGGATTAGTTATACAGGTACCTTCTTACATCTTTTCCAAAGAAAAAGATGAGAAGACAAAATGGAGTTAAAAGTGTTAGAAGGAAGGTGGGTAACTGTTGTGTTGAGCTTTCAGCTGTTTTTTCAGCTTTCTGCCACTTCTGTCTCAGCCATGGTGCTTCATTAGCACAGGTTTCACCACAGCAAGATCTCCTCAGAAACATCTCTGCAGCCAGGGCTGGTTTATGTTTTTCCCTTTAGCCTCCCCTGCACTGAAACGCACCATGTACAAGTGTCTAAGCCTGACACCAAGAGCCAAGGGATAATATGAAGGTGGGGTTTGCTCCCTGCAACCTGCCATTCCCAACCTGTATTTCTTGTGAGAGCTTGGGCATCCTGCCAGGCCGCAGGGGAGATGCTTTTCCATCCCTTCCCATCCTATATGTGATCCCTCATGCTGAGGCACATCCATGCAGGCCACCCTCTCCCTGGGGAACCCCAGGCAAACATTGGATGATGCTGCACATTCATAGCTTGCTCCTCTAGAGCAAGACGAAGCTGAGTGTAACAACTTTTAATGTTCTTTCTCCTAATTATCCTCTTAATTACTCAATGAAATGCCCAATAAAACAAACCACTAAAATTTCTATTTTATTCTCCGCCTTTTGCGGTTTACTTAAGAGTGCAGGATCCATTAAGGAGACACTTGCTCGTGAGGGAATGCTTTCCAATATATCATCCTTACAAAGTGGTTTTATGTTCCTATCCTATGTTTCATCCTCATTTTTTCATGCCAGTTTGCTAATTACTGGAGACACTGGTGGTTGGGAAGCACTATCTCCCTTGCTGCCCATCCCCACTGTGGTGAAGTCACAGCACTGAGTTTGTGACATCCCCATGGCAACAGCCTGTGATGTCACCAGCAGGGATTACAACTTTGTGAAACATCCAGGAGTAAGCAGCAGGGCTGGAAATGTTGGGCTCTCACATCTCTTTAAATAGAGAGGAATTAAAGCACAGGGAAATTCTTAAGAATGCTTTAGGTTTTCCTCCCTTCCCCCCTCGCCCCGAGGGAGGGAAGGGTAGTGACTGTGGGTCTGCCACCAGCAGCCTCATCCCCTGGCCCACAACAAGCCCAGCTCCCTTGTGCAGACTTTGGGGTTTGATGGGAGGGAGCTGAGCCCCTCAGTAGCCCTGATGCAGGATCCTGTGGCCAAGGGCTGGTGCGTTGGGCATCACCCCAATGTCTCCGGGGGCTGCAAGTGTCCCCCACTCCATGCAACTGCCCCTGGCTCTGCACTTCTTGGTGATACAGTGAAACTAAAGCAAACCTGGGGGCCACAGCTCCCTGCAGCCCCTCCTGCCCATGCTTTGCCCTCAGCCCAGACTGCAGTCTCCACTGGCTTTCTTCGGGGCTTTTTGTCTAATACTCATAGTATTAGCATAATAATCTGCTGTTCATGCACAGACAGTGAGGGGGGAAGATTTGTGTGGGCACCTCTCTAGCAACAGGAAAATTATGTAATAGCAACACTTCATTTTGCACCTGGGGAGGAAATCCGGCTCGCACAGCCGGGCCCACAAACTGTGCAGGGCATTTAAACTGATGTCCCTGCGACTTACACGGGGAAGCCACCTGACTGATATTTATGTACCTTATTTAGCCAGCAGAAGCAAATCAAGCAGGTGGAAGAATCAGTCTCTTTATTTTAGTTTTTCTAAGGTAGGAATAAAAATGATATTTCAAAGGCTGCTGCGTCTCAGCTGAGTGGTGGTGGGGAAAGAGCAGGTGCCACAGAACATACTGTCCTGTCTCCTGGTTTCTCAGATCATAACTTCTAAGCTGGATTCAATAGAAATGAATGTTCAGTAGTTCCAGTGGTGGCCTTTGGAAACGAAGCTAATGGAACAAGACAAAAAAATCGTTACAACATTTTGACAAGTGCTTAAATATTTAATGCTATGCACGGTGCAGCCCAATTGCGGGGAGCTGGTAGTTGCACCTGCAGGAAGCCGTGCCCTTCGTTAGCGAGAGATGGAGGAGTCCTGTGGCTGGGGGGAAATTAAGCAAATGCTATTTGAGCTGTGCATTAGTAAACAAGCTGAGGGTGGCTATGGCTTCAGCAGCTCTGTGCCGTGCAGCAGGCAAAGGGCTCAGTGGTGTTTCCTGTGCTGCAGACCCATGAAGGAAGAGGAGGGTGGCCAATTCTTGGAGAGAGTTGGCGGAGAAGAATGCATAACATTACCCTCAGCTGAGACAGGGGAGATGAAGAGGCTGCAGTGATTAAATAGGATCTGCTGAAATCCTTCCAAAGCAGGCTTAAGAATTAAGAGCCATCAATGTCACATTGAGGGTCACTCGCTGCAGGACACCTCCGGCCAGCACCCGGCCTCCCCCCGTGTCTCTGTTTAGCCCCATCCGAGCATGAGAAAATGCATCCTTTACTTTGGAGCCCACCCGGCCAGTCCCCTCTGCTGCAGAACAGCAAATCTCAGCAAGGACAGCCTCTAAAAAGCAGACTTGTCTGGAGGGGAAGGATTGGACTGTGCGTGCCGAGATTTGCTTTGAATTCATGTGTCATTAGGAAGTTAACAACAAGGGAAGGTGGTGAGGAAAGAAGGCAGCAAATGTGAACCCATCCGGTACATCTCCTTCGTGTAGAGGGCTGACAGTTGATCCCCTGTCAGCCACAGTGATGAAGACTAACCTGAAGAGGTGTCAGCCAGCTGTCCCTGTGCGTCAGGGATGCTGTGGTTTGCTTACTCAGATCCTTCTCATGCCTGCAGGACTTGTGGTGAAGCCAGCATTGTATTTCCAGGCTGGGGGTGCTGGCTGTGCTCTGCCTCTCCCCGGGGCTAGATCCCTTCCTGGAGGGACTGTCCTGAGCGACAAACCTCTGTCTATTCTGGGACTCCAACTGGAGGAGGTTTTGTTTTGTTTGTTTTGGTTTTTTCCCCTTCGCCTCTCTCCTTATTTTCCTCAGCCTGGAAAGACTGGTCACAGCAGGGAGATTTTCACACATCATTAGAGCCAAGTGTCCAACTCCACACAGCCATCAACCCCAATCAGAGAGATTTAAAAGGCAGAGCTTCCTTTAATCATCTGGGGATACTCAGATTTGTTAGTGTGAACCAGTGCTCCCACACACATGGGGGAAGCAGGGGATGGAGTGACTGGAAATGATGCGGAGATGAGACCCGTGGCATGAAAAAGCAACAGCTCCTCACCTGTGCATCAGCCCTGGGCAGACCTGGAGGGTGAGGTCCTTCACTAGCTGTCTCTTCTCATTTTCCTCCATGGATGACTGGCAGTGGCCACAGGGTCTATGGCTGTATGAGCAGGGCCTGCAGAAGGGCTGCTGTCTGCAGCTGAGACCTCCAGCGAGAGGTGACGTATACAAGTGTTTATAAACAGGAGAAAGCCTTGCCACCAGAATTTCTGGCTTATGAGATGGTACCATCCCTCTGCACAAGGACCTGAGCATTGGAGATGTCAGAGAATTGTGGGCACCACATCAACCTGCAGCTCCATAAATCCCCCCAGAACGAACAAGTTACCTGAAATCTGGGAGCTGTGCTTCACCTTTCGTTGTCCCAGCCAGCAACCTTGACCTCAGGCAGCGGTAAAAGCAAGTCCTGATCTTTGGGAAGCGATGCAGCTCGGTATCTATGCAAGCACCTGGAGACATACAGGCACAAAGTCTCTCCTTTCTGAAGGAGACGCACAGCCCCGCTTGCCCGCAAAGCCATTTGTGCACATGCAGCGCCGTGATGCGCACAGTGTGCTTGTTCCTGGCCGTGTGCAACCACGTGACCTTCTCCTGGCCTTCTCCCAGGCTTGCCACAGCCTCACGTGCCGTGTACATCGCACGTGGGTGCGGGAAGGACAAACACATGAGAAACATCACAGAATTACCAGCACACCTGACTGCAGGAAGACAAATGTCCTTCCCACGCGCTCTGGCGTGCTCAGAGGCGCTTCCACAGTGTCCGTGTCTCAGAGCTTTCTTTCAATGCTTGTGATTTGTCCAAGGGCAACTTTGCAAAATGTCAACATTTTTATCAAAATTCCCCATGACAGACTTCAAGTTTTAATTAAAGGTACTAGTTTTGTTTTGGTATTTTTTCGGGGGGGAGGACACTGTATTTATTTATTTAATTATAAATGGAAGCTAGATTTTTTTTTTCTAAGAAAACAAATGTTTTTTTCCAAGGAAAAAAAAAAAGCCTGCCCCAGTGGTTTTTTGCCTCTGCAGTGTCTTTTTGATTAACTTGCTTTTTAAGACAACCCTGTGAGCCACTCCACAGGGAAGCGGGGAAGCACAACATCCTGGTGACCCAGTCTCACAGGTTCCTCTGAGAAAGAGGCACTATCAAGACTGGCCAAGGCAGTGTGCACACACCACTTGGTCAGGATCTATGCACTGCTCAGTCAGGATCCCCGTGTGCAAAGACATCTGCAACCCTTCACAGTCAACCAACTGGTGCAACAGATGAAGTCGGTGACTTCAAGACACATTTCTGCCTACAAATCCCTGAGACCAGTGGCAACTCAAAGAAAGACGGGGAGCAATTTTACCACTGACCTCTGAAAACTGGGAAATCTGTGCTTGTGAAGCAATCAGGTTGGTGTTTTGCCCTTACTGCCACTAATTAAGGATCGATAGAACTGAAAGCAATGGCATAAGAGACAGCCACATCATCCTTCTGGGCTTGGGTTTGATCTCTGCCTTTCGTGGTCTTCCCTTTGGTTCTTACTCATTGGTTTTGAAAGCAAGACTTTGATGGGAAGTGGCAAAAGCAGTGATTTTTTTTGGCAACAAACGTTTGTCTGTTGGAGCTGCCCTCATCTGTTGGGTAAACGTGAAATTATCGTCTTTGACTGGAACTGATCCTCTGGAGCCATGTTATTCCACTGGGGAGAGGTATTTTCACTGATTTTTCAATGTGGATTATTTTTGTGACTGACTGTAATAGTTTCTTTGGCGGTATTAGGGCTTATTATGTCAAGATTTATTTCGGCATGAAGTGATTCGACATGCTGTAGTCCTGTAACTTTCCTTTGCATGCTGAAATTTGAAAGGCCATCTCCTGCTTCCTCCATAGGCGCAGTGGAAATAAGCTGTATGCAGCCAGACCCATCTCCTGAGGTTAGCTTTTCACAATTGCTTTGTAACTGCTAAAGGAGAGAGTTTAAGGGATCAAATTTCCTGCAAAAGACAGGTAAAAACTCATCTAGGTGAAAAATCTATATAGAAAAGCCTCCTAGCAAGGGGAGGAGAGGACCACAAAGTAGAGGTTTCACCTTCAGGGGAGCAGTGCAGGCACTGGGAACTCCCCTGCATTAGTAGAGGGGTTAGCAGCAGAAAATGCAAGTGAGGATTAAATGTGGATTATACTACAGCAATGCTGAAACATTGTCAGTGCTGAGACATCAAACAAAGGGCTTTATTTCCTTAGTGTAGTCCTAGGCATACTTGGGATGAGGTGGTGAGGCAATGAGTATATTAGCTAAGGCAGTGTGTTGTGGCATCTGGTACCTTTGGTAGACCTTGGTGATGCAAACTGGTGGACCTGCTCCTCAAAGCTGTGTGTAATATGGGATTTTGGCAACCACTTCTCCATCAAACACACCTTATGCTCCACCAGATACAGTAAGGAAAGGTTTGCTTAAAGCCCTTCAGTGTTGTTCAGTGCCAAGTAGAAATTAATTGGTAACACTGGTTGCCATTCTCTTAGCTCCATTAACATCATTAAAATCATCCAGCATCTTTGGTTTATGGTGCTCCTGTGTAGCTGGGAATGAGCAAGCATTTGGTTCATGATTGATGGTCTCTTCTCAGCCAAAATGAAGGCTGATGTGTAGGAGCTCCTCTGGGTTATACAGTCAGCCAGTCTTGAGGCTTTTGTGGTTGTGCAATCTCAGCTGAATGTGTCCATGGGGCAAGCACCGACTCAGATTACACTTTGACATGTAGATGTGAATGATAAGGTTGGATTGACTAGTTCACATTGATTGAGATGGTGGAGGCATAGAAATTACAACTTTACTTGACCCCGAATCCCGCCGTTACCCAACATAGTGCAATGGGCAACTCTGACCTCCTCAACCTGAAGTCTGGATCACACTCTGCTTAGTCAAAAGGTGTGTGCAGCCCGCTGAGCAGACCTGTCCAGTTCCCTTGGCAAGCTGAGACCCTGCAGGGGTGTTTGCAGGAAGGGGACAAGCCCTCTGCTCTATAACACAGCGAGCAAGGTAGCCCTTGCATCCCATGTATGGCTAACAGGGCACCCATAGGTCCCCCACAGGAGTGCCAGGGCTGGGAGGAGCAGGAAGCTGTCTGTCCATCTGTCTTTCCTCTCCCACCACAGGAGCCCAAGTTAGCCTCAGCTACTTTTGGCAGACTGATTCTCCAGCAAGGGCTGGGCTGCTCGGGAGGTGTCAGGGAGAGGAACACTCTGTTCGGCAGCTGCACATTCCATTAATTTAATGAGGATTTTTATTTTTTTTACAAGGCAGATGGTAAAATAGCTATTTTCTGTTGTCTAATAAATACCATCAGCAAGGCAGATAATGTGCAATCTTGCCAAGTCTTTTCTGATTCCTCGCCCTCCTGTACCGATGCTGTTTCCCCATTCTCTGCTGGCATCCAGGGGAGCTGGGTGCTGGGATGGGAGGAAGAGATGGGACACCAAAGGCGAGTCTGAAATTGCAGGCGGGACCCGCGCAATGAAACGGCAGCTTCTCCTGATTGGGTAGAGCCACTGTGTCCTGCTGGGAGCTGCGCTCTGGCAGCCTTCACTGATCCAATTCTCACTTCATCTGATTGCAGTAATAACAACTCACACAAATTTCCTGCCTCAACCTGAAATCTTCCAGCTCTGCAATGCAAATAATATAATGTGTGATGAGGAGCCCGATGACGGGGATAATAATAATAATAGTGATGATGCCTTTATTCAATGAATGAGTGAATCAAGCAAGCAAAAATAAATGGTATTCAGAGTCTGAAAATCAATAGGAAGAGACATCATGAGGAAAGGCAGGGGGACTTACATGTCTGGGGAAGCGCTGTCCTTACGAATGGCATGAAGGAGAGATGAGCAAAGCCCTTTTGGACTGGGCACTCCTCATCAACTCATGTCGCTCCTGGGCTTGCTCCTCTCCTGTGATTATATTGCATTTGCTGAGCTTACCACTGCTCTGTGCCTGGTCTCAGCCTCTCTGTGATCTCTTTGCCCCCCTTGATTTATGGCTCTTGTGGGCTCTCTGAATGTGTCTAAGCAGCTGGCAGGCTACAGACCTGACCTGGGGTTGGGTAATAACTTGTCTTTTGTCCCATGCCCAGGAGGTTGGCCATAAAAAAGCTCCAGACATCAATTTTCCTCTCCACCGGGGTGGAATTGCGAAATGATGAGTTGGTCTTTGCCCTCATTTATCTCTTCTTTCCCTTTCTCCTCTTCTTTTTATCTTTCTTTTTTCTCCTTATGCTACTGCTCATTGCTCTCTTCTTCACCCACCTTCCACTATCTCCATCATTTATCAACCACGCTCCCCTCTGCACATCATTGCTTCTCGTCTTTCCCCTTCTTGCCCTCTTCTGCTTCATTTTTTTCCATGCATTTCTTTTCCATCTCAAAGCTTCCATGCTTTTTCTTGCTGTGCATAGCAGTTTGATATCTATCCCTGTAACAGCCAGCTGCTAATACAGTAATTCTACAAGAGACCCTTTAGAAACCTAAAGCCTTGGTAGGCAGTAAAACTCACCTTTTAACTTGTCTTCCTCTTTTATCAGGGATTCATTTCTGACAGGATTTCCATGTGCACAGCTCTGCCACTCTCTGTTAGTAAAAAAAATAGGATTAGTTCCTGCAACAGGTGAATATGTTTCACAGCTCTGGTGAGCAGGATATAGTCCCCACTTCCCGCAGGTACGCTGGGGATTTGATCATCTCACACGGTGCTTCTCTTTGTCAAGCATGCATTTAAGACATTGTGTTATGTACCTGTATCTATGCAGAGACTTCCCGGGGAATGGCCCCTTTCACCATGAAAACTCTTTGCAGAGAAAATCCCAGGGATTTTTCCTCTCTGGAGAGATGCTGTGTAGCAGGTTTGGAGCTGACATCCTGCTCTGTCAGGTGGTACTGGCATGGGCTGAGGTTGCTAAATGCTCTACCCCAGCATTACCAGTGCCAATCCCTGCCCTGATCATCTCAGATGCTTGACCCTAATGGCAGAAGCCTCTCATGCCTCCTGTCTGTCCCTCCAAGCAGTGCTGGCTCAGGTGAGGAGACCCTCACCCTCTGACATAGCTCCTGCCTGGTAATGCCCCTTCTCTGAGCTCTCACAGTGGCATCTTCCATAAGCTGAAAGGAAAAAGACAATCTTCTCCTGCACTTTCCTCTCTAGCCTCTTTTGATGGTGCCTGCGGCTTTGTCTTGTATTTAAATCTATGCAAATCTGTTAGTGGATAAAATATGCAGAAGACAACACCAGGAAACTGAATCGGACTGGAAACTGTGCTGGGAAGAGGCACTTGGTAAATTCAATTAGACTTTTCTTTCTTTCTCCTCAACACCTCCAACAGGACCTACTGTAGAACAGTAGGGAAATATCAGTGTCCTAAAGTCCACTCCATCTCCACTGCCACATGGGCTTTGGGATGGGAGACATGAAGAAACCAGAATATTCTCCTGTGTTGAAAATACTGCAGAAGGACTGATCTCTCTTGGGCTCACCAGTGTCATCCAGTCTCCCTGCTGGTCCCTAGGTGTGGGTGGAATGGGCAGCATTGGGCATGGCCTGTGGGTTCTCTGCAATAGTGGCTGAGGTAGTGGTGTCTTGGGGAGCACATCGAGTGTGATGGCAATAGGCAGTGAGCAACCCTTGGAGCTGGTCCCAGAACAGCAGGCAGTGAGTAACTGACTTGTTCCTGGTTTGGGTTTGCCAGCTAATCCCAGGATGGAGAGCCCAGGTTTCATCATCACTATCAATGGGGTGGGAGATGACACTGAGGAGGGAGATGTGACTTGCAAATCTTCCTGACAGGCTGTTTTCTGGACTGCACAAATCTGGAATAATTCCTTCTTGCCAGGTCTCCAGCTTTAGACGCAGGAGATGAAGTAGGAGATAATACAGTGTGTCTAGTGCCAGGTATTCAAGAATTTCTGAGTACATTGCAAACAGGCACCTACAGGGCAGCATTCCTCTTTCCATTTCAGGGACAGGAAGGCCCTTGAAAAGCAGTGAAGTTTCCTGCCAATCACCCCAGGGATCATAGTCTCCATTTTGTATTTGCAAAACTTTGGGACAATGGTTCCCTGTGGTCCACTGGCAAAATTGTAGAAATTGTTCATCTTTTCTAAGAGAAAAGAGCCTGATCTAACAGAGATTCTACTTTGGACTAGGTAAACCTCAAAAATTGGCATTTTTCAACAGCAAAAGCTGCCCAGCTCCCCATGAGACAGGATTTTCAGCAAACAAGATGGCCAGAGTGTGTAGGGAGTCTGCAGATAGAAAGGAAATATACCAAAAAATTATGGTGAGATGTATTACCTTGCTAGCTGAGTTGTGAGGTGTCCTTCACGCATTGATAAGTACAGCAGTGGTTGCCATCTGGTCCACCTTCATCATCTTAACCTTATGAAATCAGTTGTGAATGGTCAAGGATCCCCATTGGAGGGACAAATGCCTGGACAGAAATGGTCCAAGGAAGTCTGTGGATCACTTTATGGTTTCATGTGGTGACAACATTCTCTTTACTAGCAGTGTCAGCCTAGTGTTTCAGGGAATCCAAATACTCTGCATCCTAACAGCCAGCAGGATTCAGGTTTGAATGGCAGCCATCAAATAACTACAGCTTCTTGGACAGGGCTTGCAAAGATGATAGAGCCAAGCACTTCTCAACAGCATCAGGCAGCCTAACAGGGGACAATGGGTGCAAAAGCAGCTTGGGAGATTCAGGTTAGGTATTTGGAAAGAGATGTGCACTAAGAGTGTAGTGCAGCACCAGAACAGGTGGCCAGAGAGGCTGTGAGTTCTCCATTCTTGAAGGTCTCCAGGACTCAGCCACACTAAACCATGTCTGGCACAATGTTGCAGATTGTCTTGGAGATAACTGAGAAGGGGAGCTCACTCCTGCATCCAAATGACAGGGGACTTTTACCTGCCCTTATCTTCAATGGTATGCCTGGAAGAGGCTTGGCACCACAACCTGCTGTGTACTTGTGTGTTGAGAGAATAGCCAGGCTTGAAATGTCACCACATTATAGCTGATAAGTGAGATTTATTACAGAAAAGGAGATCTATCAGTCTTCTTACTCTTGAGGGGGTGGGCTCTTCAGCAGAAATGGCTGGAGGATTTGAATGGAGTTAATTGAATTTTCCACCAGGAGTTAAGATGTTGGTATTTATCTGAAGAGGAGAAAACATCCAGTTTTCTTTTGGGAGAAAATCCCTCAAAACGCAAGAAAATGGCCTTTTCTCAAAGTGGAAGGAGGGAGTTCCTGCCATGTTGGGTTCCTACCTGAATGGAGGCTGTGTGCCTGGTGCAGTACCTGTGGTCAGTTTGGGTTACAGCAGCTGGATTAGCACTTTCCTTTTTTGGAGGCTGCTCTGAATAATTTGGGAAGGAGATACTTGTGTGGGTGTGATGAAGAAATGACTTTGTGTGTACAGGCTACGTAACATCAGCTCCCCATTTGCAGAGAATATATTTTGCTCCAGAGATTTTCAGGGCTGACATGCAAAGTGGTGGTGACTGGCCTATGGTGGCTGGTTTCCCCAGAGAAAGAGCAACTGGTGCATCTCAGTAAATACATCTGGAAAGTCCCGCTAGCTGCTCTGTTAGAAACAGCATTGCTTTTATCTCCCCGCTGGGAGAGGGACACACATGTTTTGGTACGTTGGCTGCAGCCCATTTCGTCAGCGTGGAGACACCAGGCAGCACTAGCACATCAAACCCCAATTAGTTCTGGAAGCAGCACATGCAGGATTGAACTTGCTCCCTGAGGCAACAGCGGGGAAACCAGGCTTGAAAAGTGGCTGTTTCCTGGGGCAGGCATGGAGAGTGCAGCCTTGCACCCGGTGCTGGCGCTTACAGAGCCCCGTGGCTTCCCCGAGAGGAGCAAACGCTCCCACTGGCCCCAGGAGGGTGTTTCTTTGCTAAAAGCTGGTTCAAGAGACCAGAGCAGGCAGAGCTGGGGTGTGATAACTCCATTGCAGTGCTGTAGATGCCAGCAAGCTCTGTAGATTAAAATCCCAGCCAGGTCTCAAACCGTCTGTTAAAACCATCTCCAGCAAGCTCCATCCTCCTTCACATGCAAACCCAAAGTTGCAGCCGCATCCCCAGCGTTCCCAGCTTGCCCCTAGTAGCTTGGTAGCACAATCCCTGGTGACCAAAAGGCCATTTTCAAGCAGGTTTTGCTGCTGATACCGAGTTGTGCACTATCTTTGCTTCCTGCCTAGTTGTCCAAGGTTACTCTGGGTCTGCCCACACTCTCATGCAGTCACTGCCAGCACTGTTTTTTTGATGCACCCTTAGCTACCAGCCTTCCTCTTCACTCACCAGGGTGTGAAAGCCTTCCTCCAAATCACCTTCTATCATCTTGGCTGCAATGGTAAACCAGTGGAGCAGAGAGGATGCTTAGTTATAGAAGAAATCCTTTACTGGGAGGCAGATTCAGATACAGGTGATATTTCAGCAAATAATGCTGAACTTCTGTGTTAAAAACAGCATCACCCATCGGGGTTTGTTTTGCTGCAGTTGCTCCTTCCCCACAGCAGTGGTATCCACCTGAGCCCCAGCCCCAGTCCTGGCCCAGCAGCTGCTCTGCCCTCCAGCTCCCCACTCCAGGGGCTTTGCTTCATTAACTTTCTGAGAAGTTGAGAGTTCAGTGCTGAATCTTAAGAAATTGGCAACAATGCCAAGCCTCCATACAAGGGTAAAAATAGCCCTAATAATTTAGGCAATCAGTTAATTAGCCTCATTTACTTGAAAGCAGAGTGGCGTGGGAAGAGTTTTCCACTGTTTTTGTTATGCTTTTCCCATTCACTTTGTTTGCTTTTCCCTTGCCATTTGCTCTGCTCCCTGACACAGATACAGGGACCCACGGCACTGTAAAGTGGTGCACGCAGGGAGGTGAACGCCGCACAGAGCCAGAGCAGTGCTGCAGGGAAGCAGGACTGGTTCTGGTACCCGAGCTTAATGTGTCATCATGTCACAGTGGGAAGCAGGTAGCTTCTTTCCGTGCTGTCCCTTCCCTGTCCCACCTCTGACTCTTCATTACTGGTAAAGGCTGTGGCACCTTCAGGGTGACTCACAGCCATTTGACAAATATCTAAGGGGCTGTGCTCTGCACCTCGCTGTTTGTAGCATCACTCGTTTGTTCCCAGCTAGAGCAGTCTGTGTTAGTCCTTATCTAGTCCTTAGACTAGAACTGACTGATAGGTGAAAGGAGGGAAGATAAAACAGACATTTATCGGGAGGAACTGGGGTGATAGAATAGCACAAGGCTTAAGGCAAGGGGACTAGATTGGTCCTTAACATGCTGTCAGAGCAACACTGCTGTCAGATGGTACCTGCCAGCTCCATGGTGACATTCATGACCCTCACTGGCCCCACCCAGCCCCTATGGACCATGTGTGGTCTTCAGGCAGAGCTGCTCAAAACCTTTGTCTGTGTTCTTCATATGGCTGTACAAGCTCACTTGGTTTGGGTGAGCTGGTGGTCAGATCCCCTCTGTCCTCCTCTGACTCACATGAGTCCCATTCATTATTGACCTGGGGACCTGAATGAATTCTGTCTTCCTGAATTATTTCTGAAGATATTAGATCTTCTCAAGTTGTTCATCTTCCCCAGAAACGACAGCTTGCAGGCACCTGGGAATAAATGGTGTCTTGGAACAATTTCATTGTTTCTATTCCAGGCAACAGGAATTCCTCAGATCTTGACATCAGTCCCCAAACCCTGGCGTGTTAGCATAACCTCCAGACAGCTCTGAGTTACTTGACCCAGAAAAAGCATGGGATTTATTACGAACCCTGGGAGACCCGTGTCCTTGCAGCTCGTGTACCCTAATGGTGCTTAGCATATTGTGTGCTCCTCTGGCTGGAATTTTCTTGAAACAGCTCTCTGTCAGCAAATGCCACTTCCATGAAATGGGCTTTTGTGTGTAAAATCAAATCAATGTTGATTAATTTTCTTTTTGGAAAAGAGGAAAAAAAACCCTGCTGTTAAAAATGTCAAGATGCCTTCTCTCTTCTTTCTTGCAAGAAGAGCTTCAATTCTTTATCTCTTAATGACCTTTTGTTTAAAGCTTTTGTGTTTTATATGAAGTAATCAAAAGGAATGAAGCAAAATGAAGTGTTAAATATCTTTTGAAGCAAAATTTGTCCATTGCCATGAACTCTCTTTTTTTTTTTTTTTTAAATTCTTTTCTCTCTGATTTTTTGTCTATTTGTCCTAAACCAAACACGCTTTCCAAGACTCCCAGCTCTGCCCTGCCTGACACGTGCCAGCCTCTCCCACTATGCTGTGTGCTTCGGGGATGGTTCTGATTTCTGTCTTGACCCTGCTCCCATTGTCAAATTTCCCTTGAGGTGATGGTGTTGGAGCCAAGCATAGGGGTCAACCCTTCTAGCTCTGTTCAATGCTGACACCTCTCTCTACATCACCAGAGCCACTGCAGTGACCTGCAGGCATGTCCCCTTTCAGACCCTGGAGCTGCTACTTGTGTTTTTGTCAGCTTGGGCCCTTTGCCGCACCAAACTGGGATCCCAGTGCTCCAACTTGAGCCAGTGTGCAGGCACAGACATGGTCCTGCCATCAGACCGTGGCTGCATCCCACTCTCCTTTGGTCAGCAAAGCACTGAGTGATCTCCAGGAGCTCTCCCTGGCAGCCCACCTCCTCCCTAACTGCTGCCACCTTCACTGGGTGTTATCTCATGCTGAGTGCAGCATTCCCCAGCAAGTCCACCTAATCAAAAAGCTTTAAAAAAAAAGCCACATCGCCTTAGTTGCTCATTACTTTTTTTTAATGAGTGTCTCTAATTTGACTGACTAAATTGGTCCAGTCTCTAGCACAAAGGATTCTTTTTTTCTGCAAGCCAGGGGTGATGTATCAGCATGTGGGTAGGACACTGAGCTTTCTCACCTTGCCCTGGAGTCCTGCCTTTGTTAGGAAATGCAGGGCACTGGGATCACACAGTGCAGGATGTATTCATGGGCAGAAGGCATTTGCACTTGTGCAAAGTGAGTATAAATCATCGTGGACCGTAGTGTAGCCCTGATTGCATAGCACACAGAGTGTGCCTTGTGCACGCTTCAGCTGCAGGCTGGAGAGGCAGGAGAGGAAAGCAGGGAAGGTGACACCAAGGCGCAGTCAGTTGGGGCAAAGCTTTCATTGCTATGGTAGCTTATTTTTAGAGCTGGTCCACATTGTTTCACACACATTAAGGGGTTTTTGTTTTGTATTGGTTTTTTTGGGTTTTTGTTTGTTTGGGTTTTTTCTGGTCCTGGGAAAAAGGTTTTTTAACCTACATAAAAAGGTTTGCATAAAGCTTTTGCATCCTTCAAAATCACTCATAAAACTTAAAAAAAAAAAAAAATTGAAAAAAAGTTGTTTCAAGTTATGTGAAACTAATGGAAAAAGATATCTCTGATTTTGTTAGTTTTCCTTCCCTCTTTTCCTTTCTTTTTAAACTCTAAGTAAAAAGCAGGGTGGTGGGAGAGAAAGGAGAAAGGAGTTGTTAAAGAAAACTGAACATTTCTACTTTCTACTTGAAAGAACTAGAGTTGAACTGGAAAATGTTCTTTCAACTTAAAGGAAAAAAAATCAGGAAAAAGTTTTGGCTGAAGGGTAAATATAAATGTTTCCAATGAAAATGTTCTGAGGGGAGAACTGTTATTTTGGAGCATTTCTCTTACCCAGCCCCATGGGATGCCTTTGGTTGTACACTTAAAAATGTGAGCTGCACAGATCACAGCCAGTGAACATCTGAGTTCCTCCTTGGGACTGTGGCTTTCCTGCTGTTGCTTGGGGAAACAAACTCTAAATGGAGGATACAGAGTTAGTGTGGTTTTTCTCCCAGGCTAACGGACCCACGTGGACAGTTTCAACCTCTGGAGCTGGGCACAAGCACCCCCTCTCACAGTTAATGAAATCTTCTGAGGATATGAGGGACAGTTTCAAAGTCACTGAGCCATTATTAAATCTACATCTCTCTCTGTTGCATGGAGCAGAAGTCTCCATGCATGCATCGCTTTTTGTTTTCCTGGCACCACATCTCTCTCTGCCTTCTGACACATATGTCTCTCACTGGAATTTCTTCTCTCAGCCTCCAGCACTCGAACAGCAGAGCAGCATTCGTCTGTCTCCGACAAGTAGCCACTGAGCTTGAGAAATGCATTAGCTGCCTGACCTGGTTCCAGCCAGGTGTGAAAAGATGCAGTGGCTCTGGCTCCACTCCACCTTTTTCGACCATGTGAGGAGAGGCAGAAGGTTTCTCCTCTCTCCACCAGTTCGCATCATTCAAGTCTACTTAAAAAAACCAAACGGGGTAGGAGTGGTGAGAGGATAGACAGAGCCAATCATGGGGAAAGCTGGGCAGATTAAAAGGCATTTACTGGGCTTTCTGTACTAGAAATGAAAGAAAAACCCTTCAATTAGCTATCAGTCTGAGGAGCTGAGCAGGAAGGGATAAAAGCTGAAATACTTTTGCAGTAGCAAGGGGAAATTGCCAGCCACGAGATGGCTTGTGGGCTCTGAGTCAGGTGCTGTTGTCAGAGAAGTGTTCAGCATGTGCTGGTGTGGAAGCAGTGGTGCTAAAGGGGACCTTCCCTTAGAGGGCTGCCAGAAGGCTCCATCCCATTTCTCTGCCTTCCCTTGCTTTATTCTGGAGCTCTCCTGCTTCTTGGGGATGACCAGCTTTGCAGTCGTAAATCTGTGCTCAGAGCATGGGATCTTCACCTTGGCAAAGGCTGGTGCTCGTGTTTGGTGCAAAAAGCTTTCTTGTGTGCTCAGGAAGGTCACATGGCTGCTAGACTGTGTGGTTGTATTTCACAATCTTCATCCTCCAGAACCAAAGGCTTCCTGCCCCCATTCCTGCACATCCCACATATCAGCACACCCAAACCCCTGGCCAGTGCTTTAGGTCATTTGTCACCATTTTGTGAGAGAAATGGGGCACCTGGGAAGGGAAGAAGCAGCTGTTCTGCCTCCCTGGGCTTTGAGCATCCACTCCTTTCACATACACACACACACACGCACACACAGAGGCTCCTTTTATCTAACAAATAATTATTTAACAAAGTACATAAATAGTATAATTACTGTTATTTGTTTATCTGTTATAAGTGTTTAAAATGTAAATGTCAACTTTGGGATTTTTGCAGGTTATGTTGTTGTTGTTGGCTTTCTCTCTCCTGCATGTGTTCTCCCTGGATTGCAATTTGATGAATTTCTCCTTGTCCTAGAAAAAAAAGCTAATGTGATTTCTCTGCGATTACAGCAGAAGACGCCGAAGTGGGGATTACTCACAGTAACTCCTCTTACTTAGCAGATCTGAGTGGGAGGCAGGATTCATTACACTGAGCAGAGAAACAAAGAGGAAATGTCTTTCAGCCGACTGCTTGTGTCTGGCGAGGCAGCATCCTCGCCGGTGCCAGGGCTTCCCTCCCTGGAAGGCAGAGGTCAGGCAGGGCAGCGACAGCAATGTCAGAACCTTAGCAGCAGTCTCACAGGCACCTGGTTTTGGTCTGCCACAGCTTCTCCATGCACAGAAGGAACATCGAGTCTGAAATCTGCTTTTCTAGGTGGTGATTTTTTTCTCTACAGGAGGCTAGAGAAATAGAAATCACATTACAGCCACACAGCTATGGATCTACTCCATGTGCATGCTCAAAGCAGAGCCCTGACACTCAGTGCAGTGATGTTTTCCAAGGTGATGTCCCACCATCACCAGTCCTGGCTGGCATTTGGTATGAATCTAGAATCAAGGAGATGACCAAGGGTAAATCATAGCCTGTTTGTAGTTCATGCAATTGATCCAAGGCTTGTTACCACCACCCGTGCAGACCTTGGGGAGTCAGCCCATACTATAGATGCTACTGAGTGGTTCTTGCAGTCCAGTTTTAGCAGCTGGACCTTGCTGGGAAGGCTGTTACAGACAGGGCAGGGCCTCTGCAACTGTAGCCCCTCTGCTACTCTTTCACAGCATCCTATACCCACTGGGGAAGACCCAGCCATGCTGGAGCTTAAGAGCTTTCTCAAATGCATGCTTTAAGATGAATCCAGTTGGATTCATCAGCTGGCAGCAAGCCTTGTACCAGCTTTCTCTTCAGTTGGCTTAAAAAACAGCCCAGGACTTGGCATGAAAATGGAAAGGCTGCATCACTCCTGTATCCCACCCGCCATCCCCTTCATGTCCCCTGTCTGTGCAGCACACTGGGTCATGGAATCCCAGGGTGGGAGAGGGATAAGAGGTTTTCACCTCCGGTGTGAACCAGGGGAATTGGAAACAGCAAGGTGGTAAACACAGCTAACAGCTCAGCTCCCAGAGGAGCAGGGAGAGCTTCACGCCCAGCTCAGCACTGAGAGGTGAGCCCCAGAGCATGGTGCACAGCCAGGGCACTCACTCCTTGTTGCAGGAGTGGGTTTGGGACTTCTCCACATGCAGATGCTGTCACTGAACCAGAAGAGTCTGTGGTGCAGTGGATGGATCCAAGTCTACTGGAATGAGTGGTTACAGCTGAGAATGAGTTGGGGTGTAAGCCTAAGGAAGGTGGTGGTGAAGCACAAGCTGGGCCCCATGGCATGGCTGTGGTATGGCAAGAAGATGTTGAACCAGGCTTTACTGTTGCTTGAGATTTCCCCTCTGCTCTCTGGCAGGGCACAAGTCGCTGGCACGGGAGCACTTTGGCATGCTTGCTAAATGCTAGGAGTTGGTGCATGGCTCAGACACGTTCATCTCCTAAACGGGGTTGTCCATCCTCTCTGGACTAGCTTGTTAGTGCCCTGCTGTCAGTGCAGCTACCTACAGCCAGTAGCTGGTCTCTGGACACTTGAGCCAGACAGTCAGGCCATGGGGTGGAACCAGCAAAGCTGCTTCTTTCTTAATTCCAAAGACAGGAATTCAATGACCTTTGGCAGATTTCATAGCCCAGCAGGCTCGTGTAATTGAAGCCAGTGATGATTTGTCATGGCTCTAGGCTGTCCCTATCTATTTCATTCCTGCTTGCTCCCTCAGTCTCTCATATTCCCTCTTTCTCTTTCCTTCTTTGTGATCTCATTATCTCTCTGCCTCTCTCTTTAGCTCTCTTCAACCATAGCGCTTCCCAGCATGAAGAGGTACATCAGGATCTATTAATCTTTGAGGGTTTTAGGTTTTGCCCCTCACACTATTTTCTCCACTTCACAGCTATTGTCCAAGAAACCCTCTTCCCATGATCAGAAAACCTGCACCCACCAGAAAATTCCAGCCCATTCCAAGAGTAATCATAAATGCATTGCTGTGATCAATACCCCCAAAGCATCCATGAGCTTCAAATCCCAGCTTCCTACCCCCATCAGGTGAAGGTTGAAGCAACATTATCATTTTTATTCAAATTCCCTTGTAGGTTGCAGGTTCAATGCCATTAACATATTTCAATTCAAGCCATTCTTATTTTAATTAGCCTTAAGTAATTAGTTCTAATTCATTGCCATTTTTTGCTCTGCATATTTTGGGTTATTTACTTCCCTTGCTAAGTAACAATTTGATGTAATTATGTGCTACTCATTCTTTCTATTTACATATGCTCACTCACTCAGATTTCCTCGTTGAAATTTCAACAGATCCTTTGAATTCCCTCTTGAATTGTTTTCTGAGTTGTCAGCGGTGTGGAAATTGTGGGGTGGAAAGAGAATTGATCCTCTTCTCTGGACATCCCTGGTGCCAAAGGCAGTGACAGTGCATGTGAGCACCTGGGCTGGCAGTGGGCTGCTCTTGGCAGGGAAGGTCCATTGCCAGGCTTTGTTCCTGGGAGTCTGGATTCCCATATGAAAGGAGTTTGGGGACTGTATCCAACTCTGTCTTCCTCTTGGTCTGCTTTAGCACAGATGACAAAGGGACCAGCCACGGTTGCCGCTTCCCTTCATTTTCTTTGTGCAGCCAAAGATGCTTGCAAATGGCTTGTCTTTCCAGAAGCACAGTGCCTCCATTTCCTCAAAAACTCTGCATTTTTTCAAGTGCTGTGTGTTTTTAGACATTTTGAGAACTTTGAGCAAATTTCCCATGTATATATGTCAGTTTCTTATCTGGAATGTACCTTTATCTCAGCAGCCATTTTTCTAAATCCTCTCAAGGACCATATTCTTGACTTCATCTGCTTTCCTCAAGGATTGCCCTTCTCTTAGCACCTCTTCACAGAGGATTGTGGTTTATCCATCTGAGGCTATTTGCTGATCAGCTGGTCTGAATCCATCTTTTTCACTCCCTCAGAACTTGATTCTGAGAGGCCTTAACATGACTTGCTGCAGAACTGTGGATTTCACGCTCCCATGGAGCGTGTGCATACCTGTGTGTATACTCCTAGCAACTTTTAAGTGTATTATCCAACTCCAGCTGAATTTGATAGAGGGTAGCAGCCTCAAAAATAGCAAGTTCCCTCAAGGTTCAAGCAGACAGGCAGGGGTAGAAGAGAGATGCCCTACTTCTACTGAGGAAAAAGCTTCCATGTTGTACTGAGACTTTATTTCATGCCAGTGAATCCATTTGGGAGAGAGCGTACATCTTGGCACCCCACCCACAGGAAGGACTTCAATCAGCACACGCACCTTCTTGGGTGCCTAAGTCAATCAAGCTTAAGGAAGGCAGGATTTCATAGTTCTGGTGCTCATGGAACTACTTGGCTTTTTTTTTTTTTCAAGTAGCTTTTCACAAAAATCTTATCAGCCCTTTGAATCCATGTACCATTAGCAAACGCTGCTTGCTTCATGAATATGGACGTTCACAATGTGTAGCATTGGCTTAACCGCTCCCATTGAAGTTGATAATAAAACTCCTGCTGACTTCAAAGAGAACAGAGTCAGGCAATGCCGAGTGCTTTGGAAAATCCCACCCCTGGTTGTTATTTTATTTTTAACACGGCTACTCAGGATCTGTGGGATGGGACTAAATACTCAAGAATGAGTAAAGAGGAAAAAAAGAAAAGATCAAACAGCTGAAAATGAAAATACAGATTCTGAAGTAAATATTTAACGACCTGTCCTTGGATCTAAGACTCAGAGTTCTCCTTTTGTATGAGGAAGGGTCACAAACTGCTGCCTTGAGGCATAAGAAAGTTGTTACTTGCCTCCTGCTGGCCTCCATCCATGATCTTCTCATGGAGGCCATTGGTGGAAGTTTAGACCTGAAGGACACAAAGTGTGGGACCTTCAAACTGTGGTAAGACTACACATGCCCATGGGTTGGAGTAGAATCAATTCCTTAAATTCTACATCTACATTTGATTTTTGCATTTCAAGGAGG
>JANIJG010007230.1:36516-135448 GCA_024611175.1 Megaceryle torquata
GGTAAGACTACACATGCCCATGGGTTGTAGTAGAATCAATTCATTAAATTCTACCTCTACCTTTGAGTTTTCCATGTCTAGGAGGGCCCAAAGAGGGACTGGTCCCCCCTGCTGGCACCAGGACAAGGCAAAGACTCAAAGCATCCCATGGGTTATCCACTTGGCAAGCTACAAGTGCCTTCATTTCTATCTTAAAGGATCCATTCGTCCATTCCTCTCTTGCTGTGTGCTGTGCAGGAAAAAGGCATTGTCTCATTTTGCATCTCTTCAGTGTTTTTGTTTTTTTTTTTTTCAGAAGAATGACATTCTCAGGTCCCCATTTTCCCCATGCTTGGTGCCATAGCTTCCAAACTGCCACAGGAAGGTGAGGGATCCCCACTACCACCCAATGAAGCAGAGCACTATGCATCCAATTGCCAAACTTCACGGGGGCATAAACATGATTAAAATTGTAACACAAAAATGATTTCAACTGGGCAGAACTCCTTTAACCTAAGTGCATATTTACCTGTTTTGCTGAATCAGAGCATGTTCTCCTTACAGGGACTTTGTGTTTTAGTATCGATTATTTTGCTATCTTCTTCTCTTAAGATTATTTCCAGGGGAGAGAACACAGTATTTTTCATTCCAGCAGTATTTTTGGTAACAGTTACTATTTCCTGACAATATGTCTGTATTTTAAGACAAAACCAAATTACATGTTGGAAGCTCCTTTCCCCACTGCAGTTTCTCCAGCACTGCTCACGAGCCAGTAACATCAAGACCATAATCTGGAAGAGGCACAATAGACACTATATTAAGTTTTATACAGACTTGCCATCAAATTACATGCAATAGATACTTGATCGTGTTATATCAATCCATTTTTGCCTGTCCATTTGAAAAGCAATTGCTGTTATCTTGATAGATTAATTTTTAAGCCAGACCTTGCAAGGATTTTACCTATAGTTTGTCTGATGACAGCAGAATCCTGTTCATCTGTTTTAGTACAGTATGATGTTTGTGTACAGTTGCATGGTAAGGGGTACAGGCCAACAGGACTTTCTCACTCTAACTCATTTTAATTGTTTTTGATTTTTGTATTTTAATGTCCATTCTTTGAAGCAAAGCCTACAAAAATCATGACAGCAACCAGGACTTGATGCTGTAAAATAGTCATGATAAAATGAGTGATGAATATATTTTTCTTTTGCTATCCTGCCTGCCACCATGCTCCAGGAGACCATAAATTTAATATCAAACTTCGGCAGTTAGAACCTGTCTTTTCATCTCAGTAGATCGTAGGTAAAATCCTACTCCCTGTCATTAATACCATATAAATCCTAAGTACTTTGTGTAATCTTCTAGGCCGTTTTCCTAATAATTAAGTGCTTTAAAGAAAACAGGAGAATCATAATTGTGGAAAATTGGATTATATTGCATCTTTTGCCCATTCCCTGAGATCAGAAGGGTTCATTTTCACTTGCTCTATGCCTTGTACAAACTTTGTCTCAGCAGAATTAACTCAATTTGGTGCAAGTAAGCACAAAATAAGGCATTATCTTATGATATTATCTTACATTACTGATTTTTTTTTTTTTTTTGATTCCTTAAACTTGGTCATGAAAAGACCTACAGAGGTTGGAAGAATCTCCAGTTTGGATTCAATACTAATTATTCCTAGCTTCCATCCCAGATATCAATTCTTCTTCTGTTCAGTACTTTTACTTGAAGCTTAATGCTAGTTTGCTGTAAAAACAGCTGTGAAGAACTGTACTTGACTCAGTAAGTTTTGTTACTAAAACAAGTCTGTAAAGTTATGGTTGCACTTTTTTCTAAGTGCCAAGTACATCTTGGATCATTGCAGAAGTAACCCACAGAACGAGTAGAAATCAGGAAGAAATAAGTTCAAACAAATGCTGCATTATCTGCCTAGATGGAACCCACATACTTTGTTCTAGGCAGCAGTTTCATTCTGAAACTTATATAAAAGCACCTTATGGGATGAAACTTTTCAGTCTGTTACATTCACCTCCTAATGTTTATTTTTGTATATGGACAAAAGATTACAGTTTTTGTTTTGAGCTTCCAAAGTCATCCTCAAGAGCAATTGTTACTTTTTCAAATACTTACTTTGTAGTCTGGTATCTGCCCTACACTAGTTAATTCATGTAAATCTAAACAAACGGTTGCAGGCAGGATGGCATCAGAAATATGGAAATATAGCATCTGGGTAGAAAGGGTTGGGTTTTGCAACATTTCCACTGAAATTATATTTTCCTGCCAGATGAACAGATGCAGTGAAAAGAGACAGTCTTATCTGCAGCCTTTCTTTTGGGGAGATTAAATGGGTGAATTTAACTATCAAAACATTATTACAATTGATTAAATAGAGGATATTTATAGTATCTCTAAATATAAACCAAACTTGAACAAAAAAAGGAAGGTTCACAAGGAATGGCCACTCTACACAGTCGGATGCTTTTTCTGTACCCAAAAGTAATTTTAATTTCCTATTTCTTCACCTAAGTTGGGTGAATGTGATTCATTGTGCACTGAGGGTGTTTAACAGACTATAGTCCCGATGCTTATATTTTGGTCTAATTCTGTGGGCTGAAGATATGTTTACTTATAGATTTCCCTTTGTTTCACATTACAATAACAACAACATACCTCATGGTTTTCGAGAGTCTGCCTTTTTGTTATGTTTCAGTATAGGTTCTGGAACAGATGCCTGGAAATCCTGAAAATTTAGCAATGAGTTGATAGAAAAACTTTTGTCTTGCAGGAAATGGTAAGATTTTGACATTTGTTTACATTCTGAATCATAGAATGGTAGGGGTTGGAAGGGACCTCTGGAGATGGAATATTAAGTCAATATTAAAATATATTTCAAGTTAATTTAGATATTAATATTTCAAGATGTTATTATGTGATAAAAATAGAAATGAAAAAAATCTTCTGAAGTCTTGAAAATGAAATGTGTCATTTATCCAAACATTTCTATTTCTTTTAAAATGGGAAACTAATTCATTTCAGTAGAAATTTCAGTTTGGCTGAAATGCGGATTTCTGGCGGGAAATTGAACAATGTCTGACCAGGACTGCCTGACTGTAGAGCTAGCTGGTCACAGCCTTTGCCAGGAATTAAATGGCTTTTAGCCCTTTGGTGATCAGTATGATACTGTAGTGTTGGGCTTTCTGGGTTTTTTCTTTTTCCCAACTGAGAGACGTCTTCTTATTCAAATAATTTTTCATTTGTTCTGAAAAATTTTCCGTATTTTTGTACGTCTATATATAAACTCCCTTGTTAAAAGGCAAGCCAAGCTCTTTTATCTTACTGCCCCTTTCACGGAAGTCTCCTTTCGCCATTTTTATTTGTGATTTTGCCTTTTCCCTTGATTATGTTTGAGATTTCTGTTAGACTTTTTAGTATTCTGTCCTGCTTTTGGTTTAGTGTTCATCTTTGGTGCCTGAAGTCTTTGTGTTTAGGATTTCTATCTGAGAGGCACTTTTTTTTTGTTGTTTTATAACTACAACTTCTTTAAATTGTTAGCAATTCCAAGATTTTTTCTGAAATAAGAATTTTCACTGCTTCTTGTAAGATCCCGTCATGAGTAATCCTGAGTCATTTAATTTTACATATTCTAAAATATCTTTTCTAAGATGGTCATACTGACATTTGTGTTCTCTGTCAACATAGTATTTAATACTGAGTCTAATGCTGTGTTTTCCCTGATTTCCAGGACCTAAAAATATACTGTTATATGAAAGTTTTCGATCAAATATTTAAACACTAGTGTGGAAGATGGTTATTGACTTTTCATTTAAATGATGTAGTCTTCTGCAGAAATCAATTTTCCTTATATATTCACCAGCTGTATTTAAGAAGTAGCAGTTGGCTAGCACTTTTCAGGATTTAAAATAGACAAATCTCTTATGCAGTATCTTTCCTGAAGAGATCTCCAACGCTTCACAGCCACATTAGCCTGTTTTTAAATACAGAAAAAAATGAGGCACAACTGTAGATGCTTGTCCCAGGTAACAAGCTGAAAAGGAGAAACTAAGCCATCAGTGCTATAAGCATCCCGCTGGACTCATACCATTAAGTAAATCTGTTCAATTCACAGGACTCTCATTTATATCACTAGGCTCTAAAGAAGCCTGTATGTCATGCATCTGTGTATGTTCCTAGATAGATGCACACTTCACATGTCTACATTACTTTTGGTATCGCACCATGAACTGAAGGTCTTTCTCAACCCTGTCTTTAACACGTTCACTTGAGCACCTTAAATAAGTATGATACATCTTGATTTTCCAGATGAGTCAGGAAAAAGCACTATTTTTTTTTCTGACAGGCATAAGCTAATTGGTAGAGAGAACTGAAGTCTCAAAGGCATTTCCCTGGCCCCTAAGGAACCCCTTGACTTCCAGCCATCGGCTTTTTTTCATCAGCTGTATTATGCTTCTAGCAGTAGTATGACCCAGGAAAGAGCACAAATCTTTTTCCTTGTGAATTAAAGCTCACAACTCTAGGTAGTTAAAAATCCTTATCTTTGTCTTTAGCCTCATGAATTTTATTCCCATTCTTCCTGCATGTTTGTTGGCTTTGGAAAAGAGTCCTGATATGCTTTTCATAATCTAGCTGCCCCACTCAGAACTGGTTGCAAACATTTCCTTCAGGAAGCTATTTATGGATGGCAGTCTGGCTTTCCTCTGGTAACTTCTCCTTCCATTTATTTCCCTATTTCTAGCTGGTTTTCTCATGTTGATCTTTAAAGTTGCAATGTCTGGTTTTCCTGTAAAGTTCCTCAATCTCCAAGTCCTGGGTTTTGCACAGATAACCTGGCCCATGGTATACTGCAGGAGGGGAAGGTGGAAAGGTTTGGGCACAATGGCTGTAAGAGCTGTATAGATCTTGCCTTTCTGAGAGGCCTGAAGTTGCCCCCTAGTGAAGTCACAGCCAAATCTCATTGGCTTCTGGAAGACTTACAGCAAGAAGCCCCCCTAGAAGACAGTAGGCTTATTTTTCAGTGTAGGTGTCCTGGGTTTGATTAATTATCACCATCAGCTGCTGGCCCAAGCAGGTGGGAGGGGCTGCAGATGGGATAAACAACTGAGGCAGCCAATGGGATGGTTGATACCCTACTGAGTCATGCCCCTATATAAGGGGAGGGCTGGCCTAAGGTAGGGCTGCCTGGTTTTGACTTGCTTCAGTGTGGCTGGAGCAGGAAAAGTTCTCATCTTGAGCATAGGTAGGATTGTCCTAGCTTCTTTGGCCTGTTTTGTCTATCATTTCATTAGTACTGTTGATTTCTTCCCTCTTTGTGTTGTTTTATTTATCTGTCTTTATCTCAACCTCCTGGGTCTCGCTTTTTTCTTTCTCCCACTTCTCCTTCTCATTCCACCAGAAGGGGGGTGTGGGGGGGAAGCAGTAGGTGAGCAGCTGTGTGGTGTTTACTGCCAGCAGAGGTTAAGCCATGACAGTAGGCTATTAGCATTGACCCTGGACTTCAGCAGAACCAAGACATTTCATATACAAAATATCTCTCAGGGTTGTAAACAAACCCTTAAAATTACAAGATATGTCTGCTCAAAATGGGGAAGAGGGGTGCAAGAAAACAGCTGTTTTTTTTAAACTAAATTGTTGATTTTTAGAAGTTTGGAATTACCAAGATCAGTAAAAGGTTTGGTCTTTTTTCAAAAGCTACACTTAGTTGAGTGACCACTCCTTGCTTTCCTCCCAGGACTGCAAAATTGCAACTTTCAGGCCATGGCTTGGAAGAGATTGGATGTGATCTGTACCTTTTGCATAACATAAATGAATTAGCTGAGATGATCAGGCACCAGAGTGTCTTCAGGTCTTAGTTGAGGTCACCATCTCAATAGTGGGGTCACCACAGTGTGCTGATGAGGAGAGAGGATTTCTCCTCGTCTATCCCCTGCCTGCAGAGAGAGATGCTTCTCTTGCCTCTGTTTACTGTAGGTGCTGGTGAAGTGCATCCACCTTACCATTGCTAGGACACCGTATTGCCACAACTCGGGTTGCTCTCACTAGTAAAGCACTGCCTCTTTTAGCAATATAAAGGTTAAGTGTCTAGGCTAAGTTCATCATCCAAACTCCTCCATAGTCAGTGGAGAAAGTTCAACACCTCCAGAATGTAATTCATCCCATCCAAAAATAGATGTCTAAGACAGGAAGAATGAATCACTCTCTGGGGGTTGGTGCACATCTCTCTGTTCACTGATGATAAAAGAAGTCTAGACAATTACCTTAACCTAGACATCCAGCTGCAAGACACCTTCGGCTGCATGAGATCTAGCTATGCATTCAGCTCCCTAAAGGCAGATTTCAAAATCCCTGTTCAAATGTGAGGTAGCTTTCTGATTTCCCTGCAGCATTCAAGCTGAACTCACTTTTGACAAGCAGAATTCTTCTGTCTCAGTGAGACACATATGGCAGTTTTACCATAACTGAATAGCTTTTTAATGAAAGGGTTTTTACCCTCGGTCCCATCTGGGAGTTATCCATGAGAAGCCGATGATAGTTTGAGGAATATTTCTTCCTATTACTTCCTGAATCATTGCCACCATTAAATGTTTCTGCATAATTTCCTCACAAGGAGTCTGTTCCATGTAGATAATATTCAAAATGTGGTCCCCATTGGTTACTTTGATTGAACACATGCCACACAGCATGTCCTCCATGAGCAGGAGCACAACTCTTCAGCTGGTAGTTGCAAACACTCACATTTCTCATGATCTGAAATTCATCTCTCATCCTCACTCTTCCCCTTCTATGAGCTCATTGTTAAGGCTTTTGGGGAAAAGCAAACAGCAAAAGGCAATGGACGACTGCAGGGGGAAAAGGAGAAGGCAGTAAAGTAACAAGGCCATAAGGAGTTGCAGTGCATCTATGGAGCCCCAGAAAGGGAGGCTGCAGGGGAGGCAGCGGAGAGGAGGTAAAGCCTCTCACACTGGACAAGCAAAAAGCTGCCATATCCACCACTGCAGTTCCTCCCTGCTCCCCTTGCCCTGGGGAGATGACTGTTGCAGGAGCAAAACAAGCAGAGCAGCCCAGGGCACTTGAATATTGGATACTCCCTTTCCAGCTCATGTCTTAGAGCAAAGCCATTTTCAGCTGGTGTTTCTGTGAAGAGACCAGACAGTCAGTGGAGTTGAGCACAGCCCAACTGTAGCCCCAGGTGGCTGTCCTTGGTCCCAGAATGGTCCTATCTGTTCCTGTTTGATTGCAGCAGATAGGTGAGGATGATGATGTCTTCAATGGGACAGCAGATGTGTTGCTCCACAGGTAGAGTGGACTGTTGGAGGAGAGAGTTCAGGGTGCTGGTTTGTGTGTCTAAAGCTTCTGTCCTAAGCAAGTTAGAAGGAAGAGAGACTACTCACCTTCAGTGTCTCTGCAGAGAACATCTCTGTTCACCTTGAAACACATGAAGATTTAATTCCTTTGATTTTTGCTTTTAGATTATTTTTTTTTCCTCTTGTCATTTAAAAAGATTCAATTCAACACGGAAACATAGTCTTCAAGGAAAATACTGAAACATATTAACTATTAAGGTTAACAGAAAACATTCCCTTTTTCAAGATGCCTTTTGTCCCTCTCTTTTTGTGAAAGGGCAGTAAATTTATAAGATTCCTTAAAATATTGGTTTGGTGTTTTGGTTTTTGTTAGTTTGTTTTTGTTGTTTAGGTTTTTTTTTTTTTTTAATTATTTTGGTTGTGGGGTTTTTTTTATGTGTATGAGAATTTTCTAGTTGCCAGAAAAAAAATAATATGCTCAGTGATGTTACAGGTGTCTCTTTGCCTCCTCTGCCAAGACATCTGCCCACTGCTGTCCGTAGGAGGCCTCGGTGGAGTCTGAGCTGAAGCAATGGATGCATTTCTCTCTGGGAGTTCCCTGCTTCAGTCCTCACTGTGTCAGCTCTGAACGCAGCCTGCCAAGATTCTAGCAAATATTCAAGAATAGGTTGAGGTGTTCACCGAGCTCAAACTATTGTACAAGAAATACCCTGAAGCAAAAACAGAGCTAGGAGACACCATCACACAGAGCCTCTTCCCCCACCCTGGCAGGCACCATGCCGTACCAGACAAACTCCTCCAGATAGGATCCAGGCAGAGATGTTTGCTTAACACAGCAGCTCTTTGAAAAGGCAAATAAATGGACAGTGAAGCTACACAGACATGTCACTGTGCAGAGATTTCCGTTTAGCATTTATGTTTAGTGCCAGGAAACCCTGACTCATGAATATGAAATCAGAAGGAAAGGAAGAAAGCAGTTGTTCATTATTAGAGCTTCAAATTGGGTATGTGATGGAAATTAGCATTAAAAAACACATAGGTTAAAAAGAGAGGGGCTGGCTCTGATGGTCCAAGAGGCTTGAAGACCCCATCTCTGCAACAAGGGGATGTGCTTTTGTGGGATACTCTGCTCGCAGGCTTTGCCCATGGGATGTTACTGCTAGAGAAGAGCTCCAAAGCTCAGGGTTACCCAGGCTCTTGCTCACATAGGGCTGGGAAAAAACAGATCCTCAGTATTCTTGGAGATCCTCCAAATTTACACTGAAGCAATGGTAAGCAAAGACAGGGAAGAAGAGACAGTAAGTGTCAGAAATGAGAGATAACCAAGAGCAACTTCCAAGGGAAAGGAGCACCCTCAGATAGAAATCCTCAAGTCCAGAAAAGGAAGCTCACATTTGAGACTCTGTGGGATCAAAATGAGGGAGCCCACAATCCCCATCCTTCTGCAGGCGGGATGCTCCTCTCTGGCCCACACCTGTACTCCAGAGTGGAGGATAAACTCTGTGAGCCTGGTGCAAGCTCTCTCCCTTTAACACAAACTGTCTTCCAGCCACAAAGGTGGGACACCATCCTCCTTTCTGCATCTATTTCCTCTTGCAAAACATGAGCTGCTTCTGCCTCAAGCCCCAGTGAGGGATGTGGGGCAGAAGAGCAGATGCTATAACAGCAAGTATTTTTTGATGGTACCAGGAAAGAAGCAGCAAATAGAGACTGCTGTAGGGTGGCAAGAGCTTAATTTCCAAAGCAGCTCTTTGCATCTAACGCTGGGAGCAGCTCAAGGCAGTGAGGACTCGTGCCATGCCTGCTATTGGCTGTGTCTGAAGCTGCCCAGCTGTGCTGTAGAAGTGCCCCTCTATTTCTTCACATCTCAGTAATTCCAGCACCCTTAAAATATTATGAGAGCTAATCTATCAGCATGGGGCACAGCAGCTTGCAGCGATAGCAAAGCGTTCAGAGATACTGCAGACCTGGAGCACGCGAGGTGCCGCAGGGCGGGCTGGGCAGGAGGTTGGGTGATAGGTTGGGTGGGCAAGCAAGCGTGCGTGGGACTGTGCAGCTCTGCCGGGGTGCTCCTCACCCAAGTGTCCCTGTGCCAACTCTGCTTTAGGTGACAACACCTGATTGTGGTTTTTTTTACAGACTCAAGCTTTGCCCTGAGGCTAGACCATGGGAAGCTGCCTGGCAGGGCTCTTCTGCACCCCGTGCTGTATATGACAGCTTCAGAGAGTCATTAGCAAGCAAGACGCGCTTGACGTGAATAATTAAAATACCTGCTGTGCTTTTAAATAGTTCAGAGCCAGCCTCGGAGCTGCATGTGTGAGCGATTGCTGCTGTCTTTAGAGGAAGCCAAAGGAAAGAGGAGGGAGGAGGGCTGATATCCAGTAGGAAATTAAGGGCTCAGTGCTCCTTCTGGCAGGAGGAGGGATGGTGCTGGCAGGTCCCATAGCTATGGAGGCAGTCCCTACCCCTGAGTGGAGACCAGAGACTGACACAGCTCTGCTTGCTGATGAATGGGCATCTCTCAGTGCAAAACCCTCCAAACTCTCCTCTCTACCAAAGCTTTGAGAGGTGGTTGAGCTCAGCACCCGCCCTTCCAGCCACCCCAAGGCTCATGTGTTGGTTCAGCTCTCCAAACCTGCAGGAGGAGGATGTGGGACAGGGGGACAGGGACAGCGCTACAGCCTTGGGGACAGCAAGTTGTCACTCCATCAGTGTAGGCAGCATGGGGCACCTGGCCTGAGCACACACAGGCAGGGGCTGGGGAGGATGTGCTGTCTTTTCCAAAGATGCCATTTCCCCAAGATATCAATTAGACACTGAAATGAAAACACATTCTGCATGAACAATTAATAAAGAGTTTCCTGCAGTCTC
The DNA here is from genome assembly GCA_024611175.1 of Megaceryle torquata. Taxonomy (NCBI): domain Eukaryota; kingdom Metazoa; phylum Chordata; class Aves; order Coraciiformes; family Cerylidae; genus Megaceryle; species Megaceryle torquata. The sequence goes on from JANIJG010007230.1 coordinate 46,689, forward strand.
TCAGCAGCTGGACTCCCTCTGTCCCTGAGATGCTGTTGCTGCCCCCAACTGCCTCCAAGTTTTGTCACAATTGCACTGAAGGGCCCTGTCCCCCACTGCTGAGAGCTTCATGCAATAGGGGAAGATATCAAACACTGTGTCGGTGTCAGTGTTGCTGGAGCGTGGAGCTGGGAAGCTGTAAATCATCCCTTCTTGCAAAAAAAATGGGTTTCTAGGCAGGGGATGGAGGGAAAAATGACATTCCCCATGAGTTAGTTTCAGATTGAATTAAACAATTGGTTGACCATAGATATATATTTTTTTTTCTATATATATTTTGCTGTGGAGAGCCTGGCCAATTCCAACTTGGGGTCACTGTGCAGTGATTTTTTTTGTCTTCTTTTTTTTTCTTTTTTTTTTTTTTTTTGTTCAGTCAATGATCCAAAAAATTGGTTATTTTCACAGCTTTGCCATAAATACCTCCAGGGCAAGTTAAAGCAGAGTTTCTAGTAGAGACAGGAAAAAAAGAGGCCACCTGGAGACTGGGGTATGGCAGGGTAAGGAGGGAGGGAGGGAGGGAAGGAAAAGTTGTGTGCCAGCAATTTCACAGCAGTGTGCAAAAGGCATCCCAACATTTGGTACTTTCTCTGGTCTCACTTGGGGAGTGGGAGCTACCACCTGCCCCCCTCACCTGGGGTCCTTCGCCTGTGAAAGGCGAGGGCTCCCGAGCTGAAGATCAATGAATTAGTCTTCTCTCCCTATTGCAGAATGCTATCCATCTAAAGATTTCCTTTAATTTAGAGCCGTGTAGAGTTTGAAAAGCACTTCAAGTTCACTTGGGCTGATGAATTGGTAATTGAGTGTACCTGGATGTCGGTGCCGTCTTTGCCTCTCTCTGCATTTGTATCAGTCCGTGTTTGTTTTCCCGAGCTGTAAATCACTCAAAGCTTGGAGAGGCTTTTATCAAATCCTGCTAGGAGCCAGTCACTTTCTCTTTCACAAACACATTGCTAATGCCACGTGGAACCTGCTGCCTTTGCTGCTCATTTAAAAACAATAAGGATTTTATTAAATGGAAAAAAAAATCCTTAGCAACAAGGGGAAAGAGGAGGAACAGAATTGCTCCTGTCTCTACAGTGCTTGCTCCTTTGGACTAATATCTGTCCCATTGATCTCCTAATATGCTCTGCTTTGAAAGCCTGATTTATTGCCCTGTGCTCTGTTATCTCCCAGCGTGTCTCAGTCTGTTAGAGCACACATTGTTCTTGGCTTCATTAGCAACCAGGCAGGTCAGCTGCCGGCCCTTGGTCCAGCCTCACGCGAGCAGTGTGTCACCCCCTGAGCTGCAAACTGGTGTCTCTTTCTCTGCAGGATCCTGCCTGCCCCAGCCAGTGCTGTGCCTGAAGAGTTCAACACGTGGTTTAAGGGAGTCAGGCTCTTCATCTTAAGGTCTCCAGGTTCTCCAATACGTCCTTGATGTCCACTTTTCCAGTGACCTCTCTATTAGCTGTAGAGGGACCGCAGCTGGTTTTGTTCCCACGTTACCCATATCTGTGACTGATATTCAGTCCAGCAAATGTGCTCTAACACTGACAGCTTTGGCAAACGGGAATTTCACATGCGAGCAGTAACAGTCCTGATTTGCAATTCTTGGAGCTGCTCTGGTCCCTCACCCAATGCAGGAGCTGAAACAGCACCACGTGGCCAGCATAACCCATCAGTGCACTCTATGTTTTGAATATAGATTGTTCTCAATTAACTGTTACGGTGTTATTTGCACGGGGAAAAAAAAATGGGAAGTTATTTCCATTAACAAAGAAATGTGAGGACTTTGCAATCTGTGTGTGAACATTTTGTGAGCATAAAATGAGGTGAAGTTTGCCAAACCAATTATTCGTTAAGAATTGTTCATTCAGTTCTAATTACTTGGGTCTCGCTGTTATTAGAAGGACTGTGTGACACCTTTGTAGTACACAGTTAAGGTCAGAAAAGCATTGATAGAAATGACTGCATGTTAAGTCAGGCTTTTCTTTGGATGTAATGGTACTATACCTGCTTAGCTTAGCAAAAGACGTAAATGATGCTGCCTGGCTTCTTCTTGTCACTGTGCAGCCCAGATGGCTAATGGAGAGTGAGCTGTGCCTTATTGACTCCCACTTTCTCTGCAGAAGGAATAATTAAATTCACTTGCAGAATCCCCATCTTCTCATGTAGGGCAGCATGCAACTTCCCTGCATCTTAGCTAACTAGATTAAAGATTACGCGTGCCAGGGTCACTGATGAGAAAGCACAAGCTAGAAAGGATCTGGCTTGGCTTTCAGGTCCCAGGTGGTATTTGCAGGACTTAGGAAAAACATCGCTTTTGTGCTTCTAACCTGACGAACTTTGTCTGGAAACTCAGAGGAGCAAGCAAATGGAGCCCCACTGTCTGTCTTTCTACCCCTTTTTCTGAAATGGAGCTACACTTTAAAGTCTCTCTGGTTCAGCCTTTCACTTTGCAGAACATGTGCCTGTCTCTAAAATACCAGGTTATTTTTTCTTACTCCCATAATATTCTCATCCGACATTCACTCTCCTGGAAATCACCAATCCAACGCTCGCCTACCTGCATTCAAATACCTGTCATTGTTCTTGTGCTACTGTCCTCCGTCCAATTTGGAGATTATATTTCATAACTGACCTCCAACTACCTATTGCCTCCCCATGACACTTCTCACCCTTGTCTACCTGATTGATTAGTCTATTATGCTCTCCACTCTCCTGATGACTTACAGATTGCCCAGTATCTGTCACAGGCTTGCTTTTGTTGTGTAATATTTATTCCTGGTGTTTTGCAACACCCTCTGGCTGCCATTCTCTCTCCTCATTCACTGTCCTCCGCCTGCCTCTCTTGTGAATGTCTAGTTTGGTAAAAGGAGAAGAAATCTTCTGTGAGAAAAATCCTACCTGCTGTGAGTTCACACATATGCTGGTTAAAAACAATGTTTAAGATGCTGACGTTTTCAATGGGGCTCTTTATTTCCTTTACACCATTTAGAGGTAATAAAATGTCACCAGATCAGACTGTGACTGGCGACATGGTGTGGAAGGCAGCTTTCTTCAGAAAATTTCCTCACCTGCATAAGTCAATGAAATGGTGACAGAGCAGGGAGCAATGTTGTGGTTAAAGACGCGTGTAGGTAGGAAGGTTCTGCCTCTGCTGGGGGAGAGGTCTGGGACGTGTCCCAGATCCATCCATCTCCCTGTGCTTGTCAGAGGTTGTCCAGCTCTTTGTTATTGTTCCAGGCTTGTCCCAGCTCTGTCCATCACTCTGACATTTAATTAACTGCCCTATTCTCCTGGATCTTGCACTGGATTTGTGTTGTCTTCCTGAAATACCTCTTAGATCATGTCTGAATATTACTAACAGGAGGAATAATAAAATGGTTGTCACTAATATTGCTATTATTGTTATTGTGTTGATGGTAATGAAACAAGACACTGAATATCACAAAGATGAGTTACAATCAGTGTCACTTCCTCTTGCTGTACTGGTTGTCTCGCATCACAGGTGAGCAGGATCTTGACAGCAGTGGTAAACATAGAAAGCCCTGGCCAGCCAGGCCAAAAGTAAAAGAAAAACAGAGAGGGGGTTGGGAGTGACCAATGAGGACAATGAAATCACACTCAAGATTTAAAACCATATTTATGAGACCAATCCCCAGGTGTAAGGATGATTTTTAAGCTTATTAAAATCTGTCTGTGCTAAGCAGCTGATGCTGGTGGTGGCAGAGGCTCCTCACTCCTCCAGGAGCTCTGCATTGAGGTTTGTCTGGTACCATCTGCCCTGTGCGTGCCCTGATCTATCCGTCTTCCCTGCATCTCTCCCAGTCCCTGTCTGGTATTTGTCCCATTCTTCGTTCTTTGGTCCCAGGTGGCCCTCCAGCATTTCTTACAGTCCCTCCTCTGCTGGCAGGTGGATTTCTTTCCCCTTTTAGTTACTATGTTGAGCAACTGATCTCTCTCCCCTTTGTCCTTCTTCCCATTCACATCTGGTCCCTGTGTCTCTGTGTCTGATCCGTGACTTGAGTAGCTGTCCCTGGGATGGCTTCATGTTAATTAAGGCAACAATCAATCTTTTATACTCTTTGATAAAACTTCCTCTATGTTTTCCATTTTTTCCTTGCAGTTCAAATATTGGGCTTGGTGACCATCTTGCAGGATCCCAAATGCCGTGTCCAGCGTGCCTCCCAGCCCCTGCAGACAACAACTAGGAGACATTCATGACTGTAGCAGCAACCAGCAGTGACACACAGGTGCAAAGGTAAGCAGTGACCTTCTCGATTGCATCTCCAGAGTGAGAGAAGTAACTGGTGTGCGACAGCTGGTCACGGCAGAGAGCCAGGGGGGAGAACCCTCTGGGGAGGGTTCAGATACCTGGAAATGTCCCTCAGGAGTGGATCGTGAAGGGGATCCGCATGGCATTCACTTCCAAGAGGAAAGAGGCTGTTGAAGACATGGACAGCTATTCAGGCTTTTGTTTCTCACACTGGTGTTCTTGGGGTGATTTCTGGTGGGCCTCTTCTCTGAGTGCTGGCCAGACATGGACCTTCCTGGGAAGCTCTGAATGGCTGAGCTACGGCTGCTGCACTCCTGAAAGTGCAGTGATAGTTATCATGGTTATAATTTTTATTTATATATTTATTTATTTTAAGATTGAATTCACATTTTTCTGTTAAGATTCAAGGAATACCTCCTGTTAAGAATTAAGGCATATGGAAAAAGTGCAGGTTTTTTTCCCCCATATGAGAAGTGCAATGTGTGTCTCCATCCAACCCTCTACAAAATTGTGTTTTACAAAGCAGAAAGAGAACATCAGGTTCATGTTGGTGCTGTAACTTAATTTTCTAAGACCATAGTTTGCCATATGTTTCCTGTTGAAATGACTAGCTGTGCTGGGCACTCAGGAATTTTCTTCCACTTTCTCATATCCACCTTGACATTATGAAAAGGGTTTTCATCAATCCGTCGAAAGAAAGAGATAACTTTTGTGTAAAAGTGCACAGTTGACAGGGTTGAGTTTTTTGGGTAGTATATAATTTTTTTTACACTGTTATTATTTAAAATATGCTTTTTAACAGGACAAAAGGGAATAGTTTAATGGAAACAAATTTCTATAGCAAAATGTGCAGTTGGATAAAAAAAAAAGATTATTTCTGTTATTGCTTGGGTAGACAGGTGAATTTGGGATTTGAGTACAAAAGGTGTTAAAAGTGTGCTTAAACTTCTCTTCAGTGTGCTGTTGAGATTGAAAAGAGTAATTTTTGGTGAAAAACTTTCATCCAAGCCTCCATTTCCAGCATTGTCAAGTCTATAGCAGCAGTCTTTTCCCACAGCTATTATCATGTTTTCACCTTTTCTTCTTCCACCTCACTTGTCCTTTTTAGAAGAAAATGTGGTGGTGGTGGTGAAAGGTGTGCAGGTCCATGGGCTGGAGCTGGTCTGGAAGGAAGGAGCAGCAGTGCTGGAGCTGCATGAGCATCTCTGAAGGCCAGATTGGACTGAGAGGATACAGTTCCTGATGGGAGTGAGGAAAAAATGGACATCTGGCCTGGGGGTAGTAATTTTGAAAGCATCTACAAGTCTACAGCTCTTAAGACCCCTTTTCCAAAATTACTTTTAACCAATTATGAACCTAAGCATCACTGAAGATAAGCAGAGCTTAGGTGCCCAGGGCCCTCCAGGCAGACACAAATATCTCAGCAATGCAAACAGATAGACCTGATGGATCCAGACCCAGAGCCAGGCAATGAATTACAAATATAAGTGCCCAAACAGCAGGCTGGGGACACAAAGGATAAAAGACAGTTGTGTTATTTGAGCTGATAAGCCCTGCCTCTTGAAGATGCTAAGATGCTTGCATCAAAGGCTCCTGCAGGGTTTTCACAATGGAGTGTTATACCATCCAGCACGGAGTTACCGAAGATGTAAAATGGGACTTGCAGAGAAAGCTTCATGCTTGCCACAAAGGAGTAGAATAAGAGTTTGTTTTGATAACTATTAGACTGAATAATTTGGGATTGGTCTCCATGGACACTGTGAAATATTGCTCCCCACAGGACAATGATTGCCGTTAATGTCTCAGCTCCCTCCCTCCTTCCTTCTGCTTCTTCCTAACCTCCGCAAGGGCTGGGTCAACTGCTGCCCAGCCAGCATGAACAATATTTCCCCCTTCTTTGGTAATTATTGTACCTTCTATTCAATTCTCAGAAGCCTTTTCACAAGCAAGAGGCATTTTCAAGGGTTGCGAGCATTCATCTCAATGTACATTTTCATGGCTATTCCCCTTGGAAGAGCTGGAGAGCTAATTTACTTTATTAGACCAAATGAAAGGAGCTTGTGAAGGTAGCCTGTGCATCACTGTGCAGGGGGTCAGGGAGCTAGAGAGGAGAGTCCTCTGAGATTGCCACTGAATTTCCTGCAGAAGCTGAAAAGTAGATGTTGCTTAGTTTGGCATTGTTCTTCTTTATGTTGTGTAAGCTTCCTTTCAAACAGCTGGTGCTGTGATCTCCTGTGTGGTCCCACCGCTGGTCTGGCCCCAAAGACTTAAGGACAACAACATTTGCAGGGAAGTGTAAAATCTTCAGATTGTCAAGGCTGGTGGTAGCTGTGCTCACAGCACTGGATTGATCACTGGGGGAGCGGGTGCCCAGGAGACTCTGGTGAAGGTCCACATGATGGGGAGCCCCAGCCAGCTCATCCCTGATATGGGCAGGTAGCTGGTGACACTGGACAGCATGGACCCTTCTCCAAGCAGCTTCATGCAATGAGCAGATGACTAAAAATCATCTCCTGGGCAATTCACTTCATTCATCAATTAAATTGTTTGCTGTGAACAGTTTGGCCCCATCTAGCTCTAGGATTTCAGCCTTGTAATTTTGCTGGCAGAGGACAACAGTGCCATGTCCGTGAAATCTGCCTGCCAACTGCTTCCCCTGCTAAGCATTTTCTAGGCTAACGATCCTGAAAACCTTGCCAGCAGCCCCAGCTCTCTCCCTTTCAGGGCAAGTCACTCATTTAAACGTGAGCACCTCTAAATGACTCCATCTGCTAAGTGACGTTAGTAAAGAAAAGATTATAGCAGGAGTTATTGCCGTGTCCTCGGGTTATAACCCTGCTATAAAATGGGCTGGAAGAACAAGGGGACTGTGAGGAGCTGAGGCTCAAAAACACCTGGGTGACTGTCAGCTTGATTTATTTTCTTGCTTATTAGATAAATTATAAAACTGGCAAAAGAAATCATTGCCCACTCTCAACTGCTTGGTAACCTGCCAGGAGGTAGAGATGCCAGTTTCAGGGAGACAGGGCTCCTTCCCACCTCCCCAGCCCCTCTCCCACAGCCACCCCTGCACCAGGGCAGGAGGGCAGGGACATGGAATGGGACATGGGTCTGTTGGTGCCACACATCTCCTCATCAGTCTTGTCATCCCAAACCACCTCATTGACCCATCTGGCTGACTTGTGGCAACCACTAGAGTTTTGCATTTCTGTAATACTGTTGACTTCTGAACAGCAGCACTTTTCTAGGTGAAAACAGTGGTACCAGTATTGCTTTTGCATACTAGCTTTGACCTCGGAACTGTGTTACTTTCATTTCACAAATCAGACAAACTAAAGCAGAATAACCCCATTTGTGACAGTATTGTCAGCCGGGAGCTACTGCCTTTGAGAGATGCTGGTCAACATTTTGGTCTTTGGTATTTGGGTGACTTGTGATCAGTCTGCCTCCAGCAGCCACTTCTCTTGCTTACAAACCAGGCTAATGTTTGTCTATCAGAAGGATGCAGCTTAATGGTCAGACTTGCTTTAAATCCCTGGGTAAAATTCACTGTCCAGGAAGTCAAACTACAGTTATGGTGACTTCTGACCTAAAACCTCAATAAAATCTTCATACTACAAAACCAAATGTTACATTTGGATAATTTAAGCCGTCTTCAGTATGTTTAGCTGCATCTGATGCACTTTCATAGTATGAAGTGAGGCCACTATTACACACAGAGTATTTATATATGAAGAAAATCTTCCACCCAGGACAAGCTATTACAAGACTGCAATGCCTTTCTCAGCCGGTGTGGATGAATCCCCACTGCAAACAGATGCCGAAACTGAGGGAGAAACAGGGCAGGTACCTCCCAGGGAGGGACACCTCAAGGCTTCCAGCACTTTCACACCTGTGCAAGGAGGTGGGGCAATACCTGTCCTGAAGACCATGGTCGGAGCAGATTTCCTCTGTTCTATATGCCCCTTCTTCTGCCCATGAGACTTCTGCACTGGTCCTTGTCACCCTGTCTCTGGCAAGCATTGGGACGCACGTGTCCCCGTGGCTCAGCCTCCTGCCAGGTGTGCGCCCATGTGTGCAAATACTGCTGGGCGGCACAGGGTGGAGGAGATGGGGCTAATTCCTTCCTGAGACTCATAAGGAATCGGCTTATGGCCCCAAGCTCTGATTACTCTTATCTTAGCCTGCATGATGGGAAACACATCCTGAAATTACCCGGCTTTTTGCAAAATCCAGTGGCTGGTTTGGACTCACCTGACCAATGTGAGCAAGTTCTAGCCCTGTTTTCACCCCCAGAAGGGTTTGAGTGGGTATGAGTCAGTGCAGACCCAAGGCTGAACTTGGGGGAGGAAGTTTGAACCCCCCATTGCAACCGATAAGAAGTGCCTGGGTGCAATGCTTGATCCCACCTACCAGACCCGATGAAGTCCAGTGCAGAGCGGTATCATCATCCCCTTTCCAGCACTGTGCTGGAGCTGAGTGTGCAGGCAGACTCACCTGCTGGGATCCTGGCAGCTAATATGCCTCTGAAACAGTCAGCAAGGGATAGATGCTCTCAAGTAAAACAGAGTGAAATGTTTGGCGGATGGGATTAAACTGTGAATACCACCCTTCTGCAGCATGAGATGTGGCATCACATGCTCCCACCCGCTGCTGCTCCCCATCTCTCACCGCTGCCCACCAAGCCCACCCTACTTGGAAATTAAAGTGGGGAAATCGAAGTCCTTCTCCCCCTGCTCCTGCTGTGCCTCTCAGCCACTGACATTAACACCGCAGAGGCTGACATTAGCTTTGAATGGATTTTAATAACCCCCTTGCGAGTCTGAATTACCTACGCAGCATGAGGCCCCATGTGTGTTTGGAGACCTAGCGATGAGCAATGCATCGAGGGCTGGATCAGCTCCCCAGGCTGTGGACGCAAGGCCAGATCCACTTGAGGAGTTGTGGTGGCTTCTGACGATGCAGCCCTTGGCACTGGACCCTGGCAGCTGCCTGGCTCCTGGAGAGCCACTGCTCTGGCACCTGCTGCTTGCAACATCCTGCCGCCAATGGGTCTGCAAGGGGCTTGTGAGCTTCCCAGCAATAGGGATGTGGATCCAGCTGGCCACCTCCATGGGATATTTTCCCCTCTGGGTCAGAGTAAGGGCTGCTGCAGTGTGGTGGGAACCCCCCAGTGACATGAATGAGAACGGTCCCAGACCCTACCAGCATGTAGCATAAAATAACAGCCTTGGTTTAGCAGAGCCCTGGGGATGGAATGCTGAATGAGATCATGCCTGGCCCAGTTGAGACTCCGGACTAGTGTATGAAAATCTAGCAAGAAGATTAAAAGGTGTCCCCAGGCAGAAGAGGGTATTTATTTCTTTCTTTGTGGCTGAGATGTGTGTGGCGTGGGAGTCACAGGGACAGTGACCTCCCCTGAGCACCTGCACGTGGGCAGCACCATATCCCCACGGGAGCTGATCTTGAGGACAAGGCACTGACCAGAATAGCTCCTTCTGGGATTCAGGTGGACATGTCTGATTTCCCCTCCCTCACCGGGGAGAGGCATCCCACCCAGGCTGCGGGCTCAGCATCTTTGCTGCCAGCCCTGCAGCTCCTCCGCAAAGGGAAGAACCCACATTTCCCTCCTCTTTTACAAGATGGAAAGCTAAGCAAGATGATCAGATGGTTCTCACTTTGGATGATGAAGGGCCTGGGAACATGCTCTAAATTTACTTTTCCTCAATCGAAGGTCCCAAGATCTGAGTGAGTGGTGCAGCCTCCTTGGCCAGTAACAAAATCTCTGCTGTTTGAGTGAACAGTGATGGCTTTTAACTGCAGCTGAAATCCATATGTATTTCTAGTAGAGAAAGAGGAATATCCACAGGTAATATGGACATGGGATCACAGCTGGGGTGAACTGGCAGCTTCTTCGAGTCAGGCTCAACAGGGGCTGTAAATTCATCAGGCACTTTAAAGAACTGGGGACTGAAAACGAACACTTTAAAAAAAGTCCATGATAATGATTGAGTTATATTTAAGAGACTCATTTGTACTAAGTAAATGCAAATAGTTTACATGGAAAATATTTCCCACTAAGATCATTTCTACGTAAAATGATAACAGATTGAGATTATGACTCTAATGATTATTTTTATTGCTGGTTTGCATTTAAATGGCATAAATTTCCCCCTACTGTTCTCTCTTTGGGTTAAATCAATAAAACCTATTAAGAAGGTTCATCTTCCTCAAAGATTCCTCCCTCTCTTCTTTCTGTCTCATCTTTACTGGTGCCCTTTTTATCCACCCACCACCAAAGATTTTTCAGAGCTGCCTTCACGATATTGGTGTCGAGGATTTGAAAATCCCCTTTGGCAGAGCAGAGTGAATCCAGTCTTTGCTGAGATGGGGGACTACAGAGGAACTCAAGTGCTGTTGCCTTTCCCCAACTTGGGCCAGATTGTAAGGAGATGTGGTTGGAGTCAGCTCTTCTCTCCTCGTAGCCTCTCACCTGCTGTTTTAATGGAGAAGCTATACCTGTCTGTGTACCTATAGCTCCTCAGCTGTGGAGGTTCTTGTTGTGCTCCTTCCAACAGTGGCTCACTGAGCAGGTGCTGGATTTCTGTTTGGAGAGGAATTATCCTGGTATATACACAGCAAAAGCCATTAAGATGCTGACCTTTAAATTGGGCTTCTTCCTGCTTGTGTAGGGAGGAGGTGGGTTGAGTGCCCAAATCTTATTCATTTTAATGACAAATCCTTCACATGGAGACTTTGAAATGCTCAGCTTTAATGCAATTCGCCTCCCTCTGCTGCAGATTGGCTTTACTGTGCAGGGGATGTCTCTGCTTCCCCTGCATAGTGACAGACCCTATAGATTTGCTCCATAACTACCGTGCCTAGGTACTGTCATTTATGAGCTTAGGGCAGTGCTAGCACAGGGATCTCCATGCTCCTTAATCAGTATTGCTGACCTTTCTTTCCTCCGTTACTCTCAGCATCAGGATTTTTTTCTAGCTTAATTTGCATAGGTTTCATGTTATCCATGTTTTTGCTTTGTCCCTGTTATCCCATTACCCTGGATAATCAAAGTTGGCTGTAATAGAACCAGCAGAAACAATTTGCTTACCCTCCTATTACAAGATACTCCCTCTACTAAATCTGAGGATACCTGCAGTTCTGTGGTAATGCTAATTAACTGTGCATACATATAGAAAGTAAAGCAAACAGCACCAGGATCCTTTGGGACAGTGGGGATTAAAGAAAGATAAGATATTATTCTCCTCTTTCTCTGTGCTTCAGTATCCCTACTCTCAACAGAAAATACTTTGCACTTATGGAATAAAATGTCATACATCATGGGGGGTGTCACTGACTCTGCAGAGAGGTGGAGCTGGAAGGAGCAAATTTCCCTGCTAGCAAACCCACTATGGAAGTAGTGATCCTCCCCAGTGCCTTGCTCCTTGTCCCTATTCCCAGAGAGGAGTAGGATGGGGAAGTCTTTACTAGCTTGGTGGTGCTGGGCAGGGCTGTACATGTGCACACTTTTCTCAGGGGTGCAGCTATCCCCCAGATCTGGGCTTTCAGCATCACAGGGGTAGAAAACCTCCTGTCCAGCCTCAAGGGCTGGTTGAGATAGTGACTGTAAATGTGAATGCCTGCTGCAATGCAATGCTGTCCTAGGTGTCTGTTGGGTCCATCAGGATGCTCATATCCTTCTCGCGTCTTAGGCAGCCGATGCAGCAGCGATTTTGGAGCAGGCCAAAGTCCTGGGGAAAAACAGGGAGATAGTAATGAGAGAAGGAAAATCATCAGAAGAGTGGAGATTCAGTGGCAGGACAGGTTGGTGGTACTGGCCCAGCCACCACTTTTCATTTTGTACTGCATCATGCCATGGACTCTGGCTTGCCACAGCCCATCTGTGGGGATATCTGGGGCAATCTCCCACCATTTCTGTGCAGCATCCTCTAGAAAGCTCTCATGATGCTTTCTTCTGAGTGTCAGCCAAATGAAAGTGACTTAGGCAGCCATGCATGTGTGGAAGACTGTCAGAGCTCTCCGTACAGGAGACATCCCACTCAAGTCCACCCACCAGCTCCTCAGCTTCTCTGCCAGCAGTGTGTCCAGACGCCCTCAACACACCCCAGTGGAGCATCTCAGACTGGCCCTGGAGCCATGAGCACAGGCACACTGTGTCCCTGGGTGAGGACCCTGCCCTTCTGACACCCCCTTGGGATGAAAGCTTCTTGAGGGTGGTAGGCAGCCCTAGCTCTCCCCCCACCCCCGAATTTGTGAGGAAGCTGTTATTTATCTGCACTGTGATGATCACTGTACCTTTGATGCAGTACTCGTGTTTGGGATTTTACCACATCTCTCATCCTCCAGGTCTGTCAAGGAGCTTTACACAGCCATGACTCAGAGAGAGGCATCAGTGGAGAGAGTCTGTAGATACAGCCAGCAGCTGTCATGTGGAGGGTATAAATAATGTATATGCACGTATATATGCATGACCTACGAGCTCAGGACCTTCTCTTCCTGAATGTTACTGACTCCTTTAAAGGTTCCCTGCATCATCCCATGGCTCTGGCCATGCCAGAGGACTCCGATTACACAGGCATCCCTCACATCTATCCAAGCTATATAGGGATGGGCAATAGAAGGACTGATAGTTTTGAGGGCTTGGTGCTGCAGGTCCCTACTTGCATGCTTGGAGCAATGTAGTAACTCCTTCCTTGTCACTGAAACCTTCACTGCTTATTGCTCATCATCATTTCTGTATAGGTACCGAAGTGCCTTGCTCTGCTCTCAAGCCTTATGATCAGTAAGATGCTTTGAAACTGTACCCATGGTGTTCATCCATCAGAGCATCCCGGGTGCAGGTTGTTGGCACAGGGAGCTGCAGAGGGCTCTTAAGGTGCTTGGTTGCTAGCCAGAGAGATTTACTGGTGCAGCCAGGGCCCAACTGGCTGCACACTGAGGGGCTGAATGGAGCCATCCTGTGCCTTTCACTGCAAAGATGCAGGTACATCACCCCCGCAGAGAGCTCAGTCCCAAAATACCAGAACCTCAGCAGAAGAAGCAGGGAGACTCAGGTTTGAGTGCTGGTGGATGTCAACAAGGAATTCAAGCCCTTTGTTCTATCGCCAGTCATGTGAGACAGTTTGGTTCTGAACAGGCAGAATAAGCTTTAATTGTAAGAGCAAGTTTAAAAGTGAAAATGTGTTTGACTTGTAGGAAGGAATGCTTGGGATTGGAGATGGGACAGTGTATCACTATGGACAACTGGGAATTTCTTGTTGATTTTACATAGCTGAGGCAAAATTAAACTTCCTATTAACTTCCCTGAGAGAGTTCATAACGATGTGACCCTGAAGATTAAAGATCTGGAGCTAAGCGGCTGGGCTACCGACTCCAGTGCAGCCTCCACCGGTGGAGTTCAAGCAGCACGCTGAAATAGCCAGCAGCTTTCCACAGCAATTGCACTCGGTGCTGGGCTGCCTCAACTCCTGACATCATTTGGGAGAAAATAAAAAAGGCAGAGGTTGAATTCACGGGCTTTGTTTCTCTGCAGTTCAAAGGCTACAACAGCCTGGATTTTAATTGGCACTGAGTTCCCTAACTGGTACCCATGGCAGCCCTGAAGACTGACACGCAGCCAGGCAGGCGGAGCAGCAGCCAAGGGGGGGAGGTTGTTTGAAGTGCTGGGTGCCTGCCACCCATCTGCAGGTACTCAGAGGGCTCCTCACCAGCGTAACACTGATCTGGGGGCAGAGGAGCATTGCTTCATTTCTGATCATTCTGATCAATGGTCTCTTCTCTGGTTTCCTTCCACTGATGTCCTCTGTGCACAGTCCAAGGGAAGTCACGTATCGAGTGGTTTGTGCTGGAGATCATAGTGCAGAGATAATGAAGCTGCTTTCTTACCCTTTGCTTCTCCTGATGATGTGGCTCAGCCTGGTCTCACGCCTCTGCCCAGCACTGGGTCTGGAGCCTGCAAGGAGGTGGTGGGAGGCAGATGTTCTGCAAGCTGCTGTCAGCATAGCCCTATGAGGAGAAGCAGGAATAGCTCAGGCTATGTTCACCCTCAGCTTAACCCCAGCACCCTGGCTAAATGGAAGTCATCAGTGCTGACATGCAAACCTGCTCCTGTCCATGGAGTGCAGGAGGGTCCTTGGGATGGAGGGGGTGTCAGCCGGGGCTGTGAGGTCCTCTAGCAGCTGAGGCTTTGCACTGGTTGCACTGGGAGGTCAGATCCCAGACAGTGATAGTCCCCACCCTCCAACAACCATCAGAGAGAGACTGTGGCATCGTGCAGTGATGCATAAAGCACAGGCTTCTTTCAAACTCACATGGGGTGGGTCAAGTGACCCACTTCAATAAGCACAGTCATCTTCCACCTCAGTGGGGCTTGGAGCTTTCAAATCCCTTCTTGATTGATATCTAACAACAGCATCTTTCCCATCTCTCTTCTCTGCCTGGGAGCTGGAAGGCTCCCTGGACAGGAGCTCCAGCTGACAATTTCATTACTGTTTAGAATGGGGTCCCACCTGCTCCTCTCTGCAGGTTCAGCATTGCTCCCAACCTTTCTAGTTGCCTGGTTTCCTTAACCTCACCTCTCCTTCCTGAGCTGGCCCATGGCTTTGCATCCTGCAGGCTTCCTTGTCCCTCCATCTTTGCTGCTCATCTATGATTTGACCCCAGGAAAGCACTTTTACATGTGCCCTCTGCTCTGTGCTCATTGTGCTCCATGCAGATACCTGCTTTTCCCCAGGAGCCTTCGGCATTGTCACCAGCACAGTGTGAATAAGTCCCATGAAGGACAAAAACCTCAACAAAGCGCTAAGCATTGTCAGCCTGCCTGTCCCAAGCCAAGCTGTGGCTATCAGTCCCAGAAACCCAGTGGGGTGGATATAGTTATTGCCAGGAAGCTTTATATTTACCACGACCTTTCTGACATTACAGTAAATGCATTTCAGAGCCCAAGAAGTGTAAAAATAAACTGCAAGGAAATCAAGACAGCTAATTAGCCAAAGGTTACTGCTGGGCTCCGTGACTGTCAGCCCTTTTGAAGTTCTCCTTCACACAGGCAGATGTGTGTGCGATGCTGCTGCTCCTTTGAATAAATGTCTTGGTTTCCAGAGTAGCTTCATAGTTGGATGTGACTAAACACATATGAGGCCTGTCACAGCAAGCCTGGGCAGGATGCTCATGTCCTTTAACCTCACAGTTCTCCAGCACTGAAGAGAATCTCATCTTGTGGAGTGGCTGATCAGTGTTGCACTACCTCCCAGCACCTCGTGAGTAGGGGTGAGCTGGGAGGCGAGGAGAGGCCAGAGAGCTGCCTTGCTGTACAATCGGCTTTCTGTCCTGGAGATGCTCCTTCCCCTCTGGTGTCCCTGCACTGTGGTTGCGGCTGAGGAGATTGCTGGTCCACTGACTATGGCTGGGCTGAGGGCTGCACTGGTCATCCAGGGTTTGGATGGTGCCATTGGGTGCCGTTCCTTGGGGATGAGAAGCCTGGGAAGTGCTGGAGCACAACGCCCAGCACATCAGCTCTCACCCCACATTTCCATCATTCCTCAGTATGCAATATTTTTCCCGAGGATAAGTATCCTGTGGAGCAGCAGGTACACCAGATATCACAAGACAAAGGGGAGTGGGCTTCCTAGCTGAGCCAAGGCCTGAGAGAGGGGCACGACTACCATGCCAAAAGAGGCTGAGCAGGTTGTGATGAAGACCTAGGTGGGCTAGGGTGCTGTGTCCAGAGCAGCAATTTGTTCACATTTGGACAGGAGAGCTCTGGAGCAGTGAAGGATCCCCAGGACTTGGAGCTATGGCCCTTCAGTTCAGCAACCCCCAGCCCTGAGCTGCGGGAGCTTTCTCTTCTCATGCTCTGAACTGCTCTTCACAGGAATCAGGGGGAGTTTGGGCACAGTGACCTTATAGGTAACAACAGCATCAGCTGTGCTGCTATCTCCATTCTCCTCTCAGGTTTTCCTCCCTCACTTGTTCTGCTTCTTTTGAGCCTGATTTCCACTTGGAAAAGCCTTTCACATCTCCCTCTTCCCTTTCTGCAGATTTCTGCTCTTTCCCCCTTTCCTCCTGCCGCTTCACTCCCTCCTGCTTGCAGCTCGTGCTGGGTATCGTGTGTTTGCTCAGCACCGCTCCTCCTGGAACGTTAATTTGCTGCTTGTTTCCTTACAGACTTTACACCACGAGTTGGGGCTCGTGTGTGTGCATGTGTGTGTGTGATTCAATTAAACAAAACACAATAAAATCAGGGAAAACAGGGAGAGAGACACAGACAGACAGCAATTCCCTGCTCTCTGAGGGCTAAGCCTGCCTGCCTGTGAGCTCGGTCCCAGCATAGCTTTCTCTTGTCACCACATGAGTTTGCTTGTAGCAACCTTCCAGATCTCGTGCTTGGGGTTTTCTATCCCTCCGCTGGGACCCTGGGATGGCAGCTTCTTCTGCTTCGCTGTCAGGAGCCAGGGCTACTCCATCAGATGAGAGGTGAAACTCGAAGGAGCTGGCTGTTCACTTCAAATAAGCCTTGAAATGCTGAGGCGTCTCCAAATGCTCAGCCTCCTCATCCCTGCTTTCCCTCTGCACAGCTCAGTCCCTGCAGCTGTCAAGATCCTTCAAGCCTCCCCGTTCCCTCCTCCAAACCAGCAACTTCCCTGCTCCCTGTCCTGTCCTGCCCTACCCTACCCACATCCCTCATCCCATTCTTGGTAGCAGATTCCCCCCATGCTAGCACCAACCTTTCTCCCAAATCACACATTTTCCTTGGCAGTGCAACCTGAAAAATAGCAGACGTGCTGTGGTGGGGTTTGTTTCCTTGGCTGGCTGGGGGGGCTTCCCTGCCACTGCTCCCTGCTCCTCTCTGCCATGCCCTGCCCTCCCTCCCTGCCTTCCTGCCCTGTTTTCTTTTCATTTTTCCTCTCTAATCCACCAATATTGCGAGCATATGCTTTCTTAGCATCCTTTGCTCCAAGCCGTCTCCCTGGCAGGTTTCTCGCCTCTCCCCAGGCGCGCGGGTGTGGGTGTCTCTCTCCGGAGAGACTGTTTCTGCTCGCTCGTCCCCGGCTGGCTCCCTGGCACTGCAAATTTATTCTGTGAATCCAGCCGCTTCCCTCGGGTGAGCCACTCGGCTGTAAATCAGCTAAAGTGGGTCAGTGCGAGTGGAAGGAGGTGGTCCTGGGAAGGGCAGAGGGAGAGCAGGCACCAGAGGCCACCAATGCCATATTACGGGGAGGGTGGGAGAGGAGAAGGTGAGGGTGATGTTCTTAAGCAATGATGATTTCAAGGGTTTTTAAAATGCACATGAAATGTGATTAATGAAATCCTGGCTCTCAATAACCTCTCCTTAGGAAAAAATACTGACAGCAGAAGTGCCCTCCTCTTCCCGATAGCAGCCCTTACCATGCAGAGCCCTCCTGGGGATGTGAAAGATCATGTTGTGCCATCTCCACTGAGTTTAATGTCCCACTGAAATCCTGGCAGGGATCCCATGCTGCTGAAAGGGAAACATCTTGAGGAAGGTAGGCCTTGATAAATACACTGGGACTTGTGCCTCTTCAACAGGGCAATTGCCTCTTGCCCAGATACCCACCAGCCACCCTCAGGGTGAGCTCCAGAAAAATCACAGAGAGATGCTCCATGCTTTGAGCCTCTGCCCTCTATCCCTTCTGGGTAATGTCAGAGCTCCTTTTACATTTGGTGGGTTCCTTCCAGTACCAAGGGGCTGTCCTCATCTTAGGCCAATCTAATGCTTATTTGAACAGCAGGAAGAGGTGTTGCTCCCCATCCTCTGGGACATGGCAATCAAGATGACTGTGAGATAACAGTGGCCCTGACTCCTGTCTCTGGTGACTGCATGCTCAGCAAAGGCAGGATGGATGTAATAGTGTGTCCAACCTTAGTTTCGGCTTCTGGCTTTCACAGGCTGGGACTGTCCTGTCACTTAGTCCATGTGGACCCTCTTGCTGAGCAAAGTCAAAAGCTGGGGCCAGCTTTCCTGGTGTGCAAGCCCAAGCCTGGGAAAAGGAAGTCAAGGAGCTGCCTTGTGGAACAGAGAACCAAGGAGCATCCACCTTCCTCCTAAGCTTGACCAATGCCTCCACATAGGGACCCACGGTCCCCACACTTCTGTCTTCATGAACCACATGCTTCCACAGCACAGGAATAAATTTTAGCTGACAATGGTTCAGAATTTCCCGTGCATGCAGCCAGTGCACCTGGAGCCATTCCCAGATGTCTCTCCTCATTAATGCCCCCTCAGCAATTTTCTGAGGACCAGCCTCCATCTCAAGCATTAAAAACAGTCCCTTCCTCTTTGATTTATGGATATTAATCCATGCCAGCAGGCAAGAGTCATGACATGTCTACATAATATGTTCATTAGTAAATTGGTTTTCTTCCTTTCCTTTCTCCTCCATCTCCAAGGCTGCACCTTTCTTATGTGTCAGTAACTTTTAAACCTGCCTGCTGCACTCAGCAAGACAACTTCCAATATGGAACAGTCAGCATCACTTGGTAGGTCAGCCTTACAAGTCTGTGCTTCCTCCTCAGCAGCCACACTCAGACTCCAGCAGAGAAGACCTTCTTAGCCCCGTCTCCAAGGGAGTGGCTGCTCCAGCACTGTGCTCAGGGTAACTGCTGCTGTGGCCAGAGCTGTGGGGTGCTGCCAGTCCCATGTCACTTGTTCTGATCATAACACTGGACAGGCCAACTGCATGAGCCTGCTGGCAACCGTGCCTGAAACAGTGCCCAGGCAAGGATCCAGTGAGTATGAGTTTCTTCTGCAGTCATTCAGATGCTGGCTCCAGATCAGTAATGGCTAATGCTGTCCAGCCCTCTGATTCAGGGACGGAAACCCAGATAAAATAGTGTTTGCTCCACCAGCTCTAGTCTCCCACCTGCTCAAGCCATGCTCCTGGCTGTGGATTGGCAACCACCTTCATAACATGTTGTTGACTTCCGTGGTGCCATGATGTTCCCAAGGTACATGTCAGATTAGATTTAGCAGCCAGAACTTGGCTCCTAGTGATCTTACTATACCATGGCCTGGGAAGAGACGAAAGAAAGATCTTGGGACTGTGCCAACACGGGGCTGCTTTCATCTTCCTTTCCCATGCTTGTGCTGCATGAGAATCCATCCTGGTCTACACCCTCTGGACAGCCCTTAGACTCCTTGTGGTGTCCAGGTTGATGTTCTTGCAGGACATAAATCTCAGCCCACCACTCTAAGTGCAGCCAGCCTCAGGGGCAGCACCCTCCAGGAGTGATTGTTATCCTCTTACTGTGCTCTTTCCCAGCTCTGATGCTTGGTGGCAATGCTCTTCATCCCACTGAGATGGACTCTTCTCCCCATGGCAATTTCTGCAGACCCTACTCCTGTCACTTGTTCTGGTCAGGACCTGGAGGGCAAGCAGTTTAGGAGATTCCAGCCCTCTACTTCCAGGCCCCTCAGCACATTCATTGCCCATCTCTGGCCCTTGCTGTTGGCAGTGTGACAACTCCAATGGGACAGTGAGGTAGAGTTATCTCAGCTATCCCCCTTGATAACCCAAATCCAAGAAGTCCCGCAGCTCATACGGCTACCCACCGAGCTGCCATGGACTGCACCTCTCAGCACAGCCCCTTCGGAGTGACAAGTACCCGCTGTGTTGCTCGTGGGCTCTGTGTACACCAGGTCCTCTCTGGAAGTTGTGCCTTTCTCTGTCCCTTAATAGGAATTGAAAGACAAGCTTATCTGAGTGGCTGTGCCCCTTGCAACACAGCCTGTCCAGTCCCCATTCCTCAGCTCCACCCAGGATAAGCCACTGGTTTCTCCAGACCTCTTGTCACCCTGCCTTGAAACAGCAGTTAGGGAAAAAACATGCAACAGAAAACTGATGGCAGCTCTCTCTCTCTCTCTGCAGCCTGGCTTAGCTGAAGGGATTGTCCTCACTTTGCACTGCCCACACAACTGTCCCCATCCCCACTGAGGCTCTGTGCCTCCCACAGCTACCCAGGACAGAGCTGGGAGGAAGCAGTAGGATGTTAGCAACTTCAGGAGCTCAAGAGCAGCTTGAAAAATATTTGTGTTCTTTTGGTAAAAATGAATCTGTCCCAGTGGTAATAAGGCTGCTTTTGTTCAGCAGGCTCTTAACAGTGATTATTGTTGTTTTTCAATTTAAAAACCAGACAGTCTATTTATAATGTATAGTATGTGAACTGAGATTTTTCTGTTTTCTTTAACCCAGCCTTTAAAACATGCTCTCAGTTCCACTACTGACAATCCAAGGAAGCAGAGGGGCATCTGTCACCTGCAGACCCCATGAGTGAAATGATAAGTAAAACATGGTTAACGGAGCAAGGCTGCCAGCAATGCTCTGGGGAACTAGTGGAAGATGCCAGGTGGGAAAGGTGTGGAGATGTAGCCAGGAAGTGCTCTTGGTGGAGTTAGAATGGCTCTGGACACCGCTGCAGAGTACTTGGACTATCTATGGCCACAGCACTGTCTAAATTTTTCTGTCTGGTCCAACGCAGAGATTGATCAGTGCTGACATCAGCACCATCCTCAGTGTTCTCAGCACGGTGAGCAGGAGGAGAGTCAAACTCTGGCCTTTGGCCTGGCACTGGCTCCAAGCTGGCAAAGACCTCTGGAAAGTGTCTAACAGCCATGGGGATGCTGAGGTGATGGTAAGAAGGAAGGTGGTCCCAGGGCTGCATTAAGGGATCTGTCAGAGTGCTGCCATAGGTTCTGGCTTGGGCTAACAAGTTCTTGAGTATGTAATATGAACATCTCTACATGCTTTGGGCATTGGCCCAGCATTGGTCTGTCATGGCCCCTTCCAGTCTAATAGTGTGGATTATTCTGTCATGCCAGCCCTGAGTGCTAGTCAGCTAGCAGGGCTTGCTTTCATTTGCCAGTGAAAGATATTTGGAGCACCCTGGCCAAGGATGTTTAGCACAGAAACATCATAAGATGCAGGCACCAAACAGCTTGTTGTAGCAGTGTCAAAAGCACTGCTTTGGGTGCTGGTGAATGCTGTCATATAGAGCTTTGGCACATTGGTGCATTGCTTTCCACACACAGTCCAGCATCACTGCCAGGACTGAATGGGAGGGAAAATTCACACTTGCATATGAATAACCCAGTACCTGTTGGCCAACCTTCAGCTCACCTGTTCACCCAAGAAACTGCTTGTGTCAGACTTTGATGTAGACAGGTCTTCTGCTGACTCTGCCATGCTGAGGCTGCCGTTTGTTTGCCTTTTTATTGCAGCCTATCTGACAATGTTTCTGTCTCCATTTCCCCACATAGACCCTTTTACTGCCACCGTTTAGTTATTTTCTTAATTAAATATAGATTATGGCACTGGGAATAAGACTTTGTTACTTATTCATAAGCTACTTAGACTTTAAAGTGTGTGCAGAGCAGGACTTACCACACGTTTGTGTCTGCATCATTACCAAGTCAAGGGCAAGGGTGAGCTCCTATGGCTGACAAGGCACCACCCAAACCTTGCTTCTCTTCTCTCTTCTTTACCTGTGGTCTCCACACCCAGAGGAGCTCTCCCATCTCTCCCTTGCTGCCCCTTTCCCAGTTGAGGCTTCTGGCCCCTCCATTGTGCCTCTTCTTTGCCCCTTCCCCAAGGCTGTTTGCATCGCTCTCCATCATCTTCCCAGCCCTCCTGCTGTTGCCTGCAGCTGAAGCTCAGCCATTTCACCTGACCTCCATGAAGAACAGGGACTTATCAGGAGGCAGCTCTGCACAATATTGCAAAGCTTTCTAGGAAATTCTTCCCAGTACTAATTGTTGACTGAACTTCATCCCACCCTAGGGTGCAGGAAGAGGAGGCAGGGCAAGGTGCTGTTGGCAAGCTGATGGCAGAAGCAGAGGGGGGAAAGCGCGATGGGAAGGTGGGTGCTGTTGTAGGTCCATAAAGCTCCCCCAAAGTCTTGTGCTTCTTCACTGTTCCCAAACAGAACAGTAGGAGCTGCTCCTTCCACCCTGAGGCAAGCAACAGCCGCCCAAGCCTCTTTCTCTGCCTTAAACAGTGGAGCACTCCAACCTCTGTGCAACAGTAGTAATAATAACACTGAAGCCATCTGACTTGGTTTGTGCACACCAGGGTAAATTTTCATCTCCATCTTAGTCCATTTTTTTCTGTCTCCAAATAGTTCCATTTGTGTCCAATGCTGCAGGGCTCCTGGTCTGCTGGTGAGGCTTCACTAGGCAACAGGGCACTTCACCACATGCTCACCTGAGAAGAAAGGGGGAGGATGAAATCCCAGTGCTCATCTCCCCTCCATCCTCTTGGCTTTGGGGCCATCCCTGGGGCTGCAGCAGGATCCCAGCATCTCTCAGCAGATATCCCTGCTCTCACCCTTGGGGACCCATTAGTATTTCCATCATGCTCATTCCATCTCCTCCTGTTGCTTCTGCACCTTGTCTGTCTGAGATGGCAGTGTGGGGCTGTTTGTGTGTGATCCAACCTGACACCTCCATCCTCCACTTTTCTGATGCCTCCCATATGGTTCTTTCCAACTATTTTAGGGACTAATGCAGAGTCCAGGCTTGACAGCCCTGAGGACTAAAGACCTTTTGTCAACAGAGGAGATACAAGACAAACTGCTGCAAGATTTCTCAGAGCAAAATGATCTTGATAAATTGGAGAAATGGCCTGAAATCAATACACTGAAATTCAATAAAGTCAAGTGCAAAGTGTTTCACTTAGGAAGGCGATAGCAAAATCGCAGATATAAGATGGGGAAGAACTGGTAAGCCAGCAGGAGCGTGGCCGAGGCTCAAGTGGTGGAGTTGCCCTCAAACTGAGCAGCAGACAATAACCTGATGTTTTTAGGAAGGGAAAGAAAAGGCACATCTTGCCCTCAGATATATTAATAGTTCCAGATAGAAGACAGCAAGGTAATTTATTTGGCTCTATTTAGTGATAGGGAGACATCAGCTGAAGACATATATCTCCAGATTTGGGCATCACAACTTCAAGAGAGAGTCAAACTGAGGGAGTTCGGAGAATTTGGAAAACATGCCCTGGGAAGAGGGACTGAAGGAGCTGGTTTTGTGCTCCAGGCCAAAGATGACTGAAGGCAGAGGGATGCATAACATTCATCCAGCATGGAAAAGGCAGTTATAAAAATGACTGTGATCAATTGGTTGAGGGTTGGACAAGCTGTAATAGGCTTAAGCTGCAGCCAAGAGGCCTTGGGTTAGATGCTCAGGAAAAGCTTACTAAGGGCAAGTTTGGTTGAGAGCTGGTGCAGACTCTAAAGGGTATGTGGGAGCCCTGTGACATGCAGGGTTTTAACAACAATCTGAAGAAGCATCTGCATGGAGGTCACCTCAATGCAAGACCTTCTCTCTCTTCCACCTCAGGGATGAGGTTTCACCAGCACCTGAAGCAGGATTAGCTGCGTCTCTGGATTTACCAGGCTGAGATAAGCAGTTCAATTCTTGTTGACTCATGTTCTCTTACCAGTCATACCAGGTCTTAGCCATCCTCCCAGTCCTGGAAGGGATCATGTTCCAGTGTGCCCAGTTCATCTCACCATCCACCCAGGGTCTGCCAGCTGTGTCCTGGATACAACTGGACAAGATGCTCCCAGCCACACTTCTGCTCCATGGAGCTGCTGTTGAACCACAACTTCATTTTTGCCCATAGTGGAGATACTTAAAGAGCATATTCATGGTGTAAGATTGGAGAACACAATGGAAATGAGCATGACTTCACAGTGAACAAATGACCAGGCTGAGTTGTTCCTGTATCTTACAGTACCATCTGAAAAGAGTCTGCAGCATGCCTCCCTCTGATATCTCTTTGGAGACTCCATACCTGATCATGCTGAAACCTTTAAGGTTTGGCTGTCATGGCCAGGGGCACCTAGCTATATCTACACACACATTAAATTCATCCTCTCCTCTGACTTACACACCAAGCTGGAAAAGCCAGTAAAAGAAATTGGAGACTAAAATGGTCAAGTCAGGTGTCTCAAATATGCTTTTCTGTTTGGACTGGCCACACATTCCCGTGGCCTCAGCCTCACAGACTTCAGTTTTGGGGAGTGACTTTGTACAAGGGCATGTAGTGATAGGACAAGGGGTAGTGACTTTAAACTGAAAGAGTATAGATTTAGATTATCTGTAAGGAAGTTCTTCACTGTGAGGGTGGTGAGGCACTGGAACAGGTTGTCCAGAGAAGTTGTGGATGTTCCCTCCCTGGAAGTGTTTAAGGCCAGGCTGGATGGGGCTTTGAGTAACCTGACTTAGTGGAAGGTGCCCCTGCCCATGGCAGGGAGGTTGGAACAGATGATCTTTAGGGTCCTTTCCAACCCAAACCATTCGATGATTCTAATTTGGTGGCAAGCTGCAGCCCTCCTCCAGATCAATCCCTCTCAATTGCATTTTTTGATCATAATTAATGTGTGCTGCTAAATAACATTGATTTTTTTAATGTACTCTGAGGGATGAGGGCATTTCCTAGCCTTAACACGTAAGCAAGGGAGAGGGCTGATGCTGAAGCTCTCTGTGCTGAAGGGGAGAGCAGCGGGGGCTGCACTGGGGATGTGCGAGGAGGCCATCTGCTCAGATACCCCATGTGACACAGGGGGGTTACCAGCTGCAGTGGTAAAGGGCTGGACATGGAAATGTTTGCACTGCTGCTGCTTTATTCCCTAGCCAAACCACTCTGCTGAGCCCCATTTTCTACCCACCAGCCCTGGCAAAACCCAGGGAAGACTGGTTGTCTGCAGCCCCAGCAGCCCTATTTCCACTACCCAGCTCAGCAGGAAACAGGATTTTATTTATTTACCAGCTCACAGTGGGAAGAGGGATTTCAGGGCAGCCTGAGCTTCCCAGAGCTGTGAGAAGTGGATAAAAACCTCCTCCAGCTTTGTGCAGGGAGGCTTCTGCAAGTAAGAAACCAGAACCTGGCTGTGCTGGAGCTGTGTCCCTGCTGCTCCTCACTCACTCATGCTACCAGCAGCTTTCTCATGAGCACGTATCAATGTAAGAGGCACCTGTAAGCCTTCCAGGCTGCTTTGTGCTTTCTCCACAGCTGAACTGTTATAGCCAGCACCTGCTCAGCAAGCCCTAAGACATGCTGCAAGGAGATAGCGTCCAGTAGGAGCTGCCTCAACACTCAAGGCTGTCAGAACCATGAGGATTTGGGTGGTAACACCAGCAGTGAGCTTAAGGATCCTCTTGCTCATGGTAGAAACTACCTGAGGAGTGCTGGGGCTCCAGACTTCATGATGAAGGAGAAGGATTCTAGGCTTTTGGCCATCTGGGGGTGTCTGCTGCCCTCTGCATTCACTGTGGCAAGGTCCACAGCTGGCAGGCTTGCCAAACCAGTGCTGCAGTGGCTCCCCATGCTTCGTGCAGCAGCATGGGAGGTGACATCTCCCAGCCTGCACCTAGGATGCTGAAAATCTTTGTTAGAGCATGGATGTGCATGGTGGGTCCCTGCAGCTGTCCCAGAGCTGCTGTGTGAGTGGAAGAAGGGCAGTTTGTGTTCACAGTGCCAACAGCCCCCTTGGGCTCAGCAAATATAAGAGGAGTAAGTCACTGCTGGTGGCACATGCTTCTGTGTGTGAGGGCTGGTGTGAGAGTAGGGACGAGTCTTGCCTGTGCCCTCAGCAGGGAGCAGGCAGCTCCTGGGCTAGAGCTGGGGTGCAGACCTGCCCACAATGCTTATGAAAAGGCCAAATCCTCTGACCATAACAGCAGAGCTGGGTTGGCAGCTCAGCTCTCCATGCAAGGGCCAGCAGGCACTTCTTCAGAAGAGGCATTACAAACTCATTACCTGCTCGTCTTCAAGCTTTCCCCTTGTTAGAAGGGAAGTCTTTCCTATTTTTTCACTGCATCTTGTTTTGCATTGCCTGTTAATTACATGCCCTCCAAGGATCATTCTTGCCTCAGCAGTTCAGAAGAGGCCACGTAGCACCGGCTCAGCATTGCCCAGATGAGAATTCTGTGACAATCGCTGCTGAAAAGCAGGCTTGTTGCACACAGGTGTTATTAAGCAGCCACAGATGTTATACATTTTTTTTCAATAAAAAACCCATAAATTAAAAAAAATAATGAGGGAAGCGCTCTGCTCGGCAGAGACAAAGGAGCAAGCCATCAGCAGCATTGTGCTGGGCACGCTCACCGCTCTGGGCGGCAAAATGCTCAGCTGGTCAAACAATGCGGTGGCCGAACATCTGCGGGGACTTTGTGTTACAGCACTGGTGCGAGGAACGTTTGATTTCTGCATTGGCGAGGGGCCTTTGGTCCCACTGCTCCCTCCCGCTTCCTGGCTGGTGTTAGGAAGAGGCAGGACTAGCCTGGAGTTGCAGCTTCTCCTTGGGTTTGGGTGGATGTTACAGGAATTGGCAATTAGCCCTTTAAGTAGGCTGCGAGACCATTGGCATAAAAAAAAAAGTTTTGTTTTCAGGGTTTGAGAGCTGTGGTGCATGGAGGTGGCTCTCCCTTCTGTGTCGTGTGCGTGCCCTAAATGCAATTATTTGGCTCCTACCATGTCTGATATTATTATTGTTCTTGCTATCTTTGGTACTTTTATGGCCCCATCACCATAGTAACTGAACATCTCAAAACCCTGTGAGGAGGGAATAATATTATTCCCATTGTAGAGTTGGGGGGAGTGAACAACAGCAAGGCACATTGCTGGAGACACAGGACTTGGACAAGTCCATCCATGCCTGGGGACTTGGGGGTCATACTCCTGCTACTTCCACTTGTAAGCAGTCACCTCAACTTTTCCTGGGCCACATTTCCATCCCTTGTCTCTTCCTCTCGTCTTGAGTTAGCTAAATAACAACTGCCCACTCAGAGCTCCCTCCTGGGCTCCTTCTTACTGCCCCTCTGCCCCAGGGATCACCAGACAGTGGGCACTGCTCAAGGCAATGGAAGTGTTGGTTTGCTCTGCTGAAGACCTTTCATTTTGCACAGACTATTTGAATGCATCTCAGGACAACCCCTGCTTAAACACATTTTTAAATATTGAATGAAAAACAGAGTAGCATTAGAGCGAGACATGTCAGATTTTCTTCATCCCTGACCTAGGCCAGACTAATTTCTACCCTGGGGGCTTAGCCATTTTTCCTGAGAGACATCTGATAGAGATTCAGAAAGAGGGATATGAAACAAAGTCTTCTGCAACACAAGCAAATGATTCAACAGGTAAAGATAAGCCAATGTGGTGGCCAAAAGCCTGGCCTGGATGTCCACCTACCCACCTCTGGCCAGGCTGTTCTCCCCTTCCCTGGGCACCTTATCCTGGTGGGATGAGGCTGCTCCCTCCCTGGCTTCCCACACCACCAGCTCCCAGCTTGTGGCATTGCCATCAAGTTCCTTGACACGCCAGCTCCTCGCTGCCTTTCCTGCCTCAGGTCATTCTGGAATAAAACAATCTTCAATTATTCCTCTCCTTTTTTCCCCTTTTGTGCAATATATCATTTTTTAATTAAAAAAATGCCTCGTGGAAGTGTAACGGGCTATTAAATGTTTTGGTCCATAATTAACATCAAACCCCTGACTTAAAATCTTTATGGATTGAGTGAGCTCCATTAGCTGCTACATGAATAACACTGCGCAACTCTCGGAGGCCCACAGGGTTCAAATCACCCCGTTTCCCCCGCAAAGGGGGAAAAAGAAGATCCTCACCAACGACTTGCTGCTCCTCTCCCTGCAGCCACTATATCATAGGCCACCCCGGGTGAGCAAACCCTTCCCTGCACCCAGTGTGTCCCCAGAGGTGGGTTATCAGAGCCCCGTGACAGCCGGGACTCCCGTTGCTTTGCTCGGGGGAAGGATGGACGCGACCCTGGAGAAAAGTTATCTCCTTGCACAGATCACTCCCTGATAAACACAGCAGTGTTGGCATGAGCAGCAGGGTGAGGATAACGCCGTGCTTTCTCTGTGGGGATTGGTGCGGTGGCAGTGGACCCCCATTGGCAGAGACAGGCATGGCTGATGGGGTGCTCTACCAAGCAGGGGGGAGTAGGCTTGAGTTACTGAGGACTTGCAGCACATTTCCCACCCCCTCCTTCCCAACTCCCAAGGGGAAGACAGGAGCTGACAAGTTGCCCCTGTGGTTTTGTGCTCATGCTGGCAGGTGGGAGACAAACCCCGTGCATAGAGAACACAGCTGGGTCTTGTGTGTTGTCCCTGAAGCACAAAAACAACAGGCACCACACTGTGGCTTGTGCCACATCTCTTCCCAAACTGCTGCCCAGTGCTAACAGCTCCCCAACTCCAGGTG
This sequence comes from Megaceryle torquata, assembly GCA_024611175.1. NCBI lineage: Eukaryota > Metazoa > Chordata > Aves > Coraciiformes > Cerylidae > Megaceryle > Megaceryle torquata. The sequence continues at coordinate 75,243 of JANIJG010007230.1, forward strand.
TAGGGTGCCCAAAATTCAGGTTTGGGGCTGCCCAACTTCAACTGGTCATTCATCATCATTACTGATGCATGTCTCAGGGACATGGTCACCATCTTCTCCAGAGGACTTGGGGGTTGAGGAGCTTTGAATCCCCATGATTCAAAGGATGACTCTCAGCATTTGCTGTAATTATCTACTTGCATTTCACAGCCCTGGATCACCATCCGGCATTGGCTCTCAGCAGCAGTGACACATCTGTTGGGGCTGTTGGCAAATTTCAAGCGTTCTCATCCATACTTTAAAGGTGGAAATAACATTGGAGCTGTAGTACTGGTCTTTGATACTGCTGGATTATGGGTGACCAGCTCTTGTTTGAGCTGATGGATGCAGCTGCCACCTTGACAATTTATGGTATTCCTTCTGGGCATCTCCACTGGCATGTTCATTATGGCCACTGGACACAAATTGACTCACTTCTGTATTCTTGGCTTTCTGAATGAAGCTGGAGTTAGGAGATACTGGTGTTCTCATTAGGTTTCTGCTGTGTACTTAGCTATTAGCCTGCTCTTGCTAAGCGGCTCTGGACTGTCTTTCAGGCTTTCCTTGCACATGGAATGAGCTGTCAATTCAAAAAGCATTGGCTGTATTTCATAGCCTGGCTGTCACTCAAATGCCTCATAACAGCAAGAACATCAGAAGCAGACACTCTCCAAGGTATGAGACGATGGTTGACTTTCAGCACTCTTGTTTTTCCCTTGAACCTAAAATGAATGTTTCCTTTAATGTGAAAAAAAACTTAGTCCACCTGGGATAGGATCCCACTGCGATCCCCAGATCTACATTGGCATGGCAGCTTAGCCATCCTCCATGATCCATCTCTCCTTCCAGATCCATTTCTTAGATTAGGAGGAGGGCCTGAGGACAAAGGCCAGGCTCTAGTGCTGTGGAGGACACACTCATCTACCAGACAAGAGATGCTTGGGACAGCACCACCCCATGAACACAAACAAACAAGACATGCTACCATCATGTCCAGAAGCCACGCTGCACCACAGGCACAAGTAAGGCAATCACAACATGGCAAAAGAAAGGCAGAAGCAGACTTGGCACCATGGGCTATGTTAAAATGAGTCCAAGTCCTGGTGTGTCCCCTGTTGTGGCATGGGAGGGAGCTGGGACCATCTTCCCCTGGGCAGGGCTTGCCTGTCCCAGAGCATCCTGGGGGGAACCAGAGTGATATATTAATAAGCTAAGTATTACATCCTCAGGCCCCTCATTGAGACTGATGCTGAGCAGTGAGGCTGAAAATTAATTGCTTACAGGGTTTTCTCTCTCTTTTTTCATTCTTTCTTTCTTTTTCTTCTTTTCTGTTTAATTTTTTTTTTTGACTCTTATCTCAGCTGTATTAAAATTTAAGTCAACAGAATATGGGATACACAGCAGGGAGTCTGCCAGCTCCCTTCTGCCCTCCTCCACTTCACCAGCCCCAGTCCTGTGGGCCAGCAGCAAGGTTTGCTGCACATAGCCAAAAGCCTGTGGAGAAAATAAAGTCAGGGGAGTCCAGTTTCTGCTGCTTTGTTTTCAGCCCTGCCCTGGAGTGGTATAAACGCCAATAGGCACTGCTTCAATCATGAGAGCTTCTGCTGAGTCAGCTCCGTTTAAAACTTGGCCTTTCCAAAAGACCGCAATTCTCAGAAACCCTGGCCAAGATTTTATGGGTAAATATAAAACGAATTAAGGAGGCAGGTTTTAAAATAAAGGATTGCTCTTGGAATCCAGGGGCAATAATAATAATTTCTCGTGAGAATGCAGAATCTCTTAATCTTTAGCGCAAAGGTGCAAACTCAGCAGCGCTGGAGGTGCTGCCGACTGGAAGAGGATAAAGCTGCTCGTGGACACCTTGGTGGATCCCCCATACTGGCTGCTGGCATACTGGCTGCTCCCCGGTGTGGGCACACTGGGGTTGGAAGGAACCCCTTTTTTGTTTTGTTTTGTTTCCTTATTGCCTCTCTGGTAGCACCAATCCTCTGAGCTGGTTGAAGAACATCTCAAGGCAGTTTATTCACTCAGGAACTGGGGATTCAACTCCACCTAATTGTTTGGAGAGGAGAGATTGATTTCATTGATGTTTTCAGCAAGGACATTATCAAACAGGTTTCGTTTGGACGGTGTCATTTCAGCTTGCCATGCAGCATGGCTGGGATGCTCTGCTTTGTGTTGCAATAGAGTGGCTGAAAGAGGTGGGGGTAAAAAAGAAAACATCCATTTTGAAGTATTTCTTTACTGCAAGGAAAATAACCCAAAATGTTGACTTATGCCCCCAATCTGCCACAAAATCAAATTTTGTTATCTTGGAAGTTCTCACAAGCTGAAGTGTCTAGGATTCATCGAGCCAGCTGTAGTGATTGCTGCACAATGATCTCGCTTTAGACAATCCAGGAACACCAGACATTGTGTTGAAGGTACCACAGGGCTGTGGAGAGGGTACAGTCCTGCTCCAGCACATCCTCTCTCCCCAGGGATGTTTGCCAACCTGTCCTCAAGCAGTGCTTGTGTGTCTGTAGTAACAGACCACCTCCACCTCCCAGGTAACCCACTGCCATTCTCCACGAGCCGTTTTTGTCCTGATGTCTAACCTGATTTCTCTTGCTGTAATTTAAGCCGATTATTTCTTGTCCTGTCCACCACAGACATAAAGGAGAGATTATTCTCTTCCCCTTGGCAGCAGCCTTTTAAGCACTTGAAGACTGTTATCACATCTCTTCTTCCATCATCTCTTTTAGGCTAAATAACCCAATTCTTTCAATCTTTCTTTGTAGGTTATGTCTTGTAGACCTCTGATCATTCTGTTTCCTCTGTGCTGCCTGCAGCAGCGCCACCTCCTTTTTGATCCAAGCTGCCAATACCAGAATCTACTCCGGCATAGACCTCACCAACCCTGAATGGACAAGAAAGATGAGGCTTGTAGGCCACGTTGCAGTTCGTATATCCCAGGGCACTGTCTGCCACTTGATGCAACACCAGTTCCTTGTGTTCAGCTCATGAACCACTGTAGTTTGTAGACCTTTTTCTAAGGAACTGCTGCTGATTGTAGGCTTGGTGTTTCCCATGAGGTTTTGAGGTGAACAGCAAAAGGCAAGAATGAAATACCCTGAATGAAGGTTGCATTATCTTGTACTCATCAGTCTCCTCCAGGTCCTGAATCTGGTGTGTTCATGTATTTTGAGTACAGTTTTGGTCACACTTTTGATTAGGTTCTGTGATACCTGTGTTTGATGCTAGTCAGTCCAGGCTGAAGAGGCTTTATTGATGATCCTTTAAGTTACTGGTGCCCATTGCCTGATAATTTCTAGTGGTTTATCACTTTCCTGCATATTCTTTCAAGGTCTAAGACATACTTGTGTTTAGCACCGACTAATCAGTATTTTATGCAAAAAAAAAGAGATGAGATTTGCGATTTTTCTGCAATCCATGGCGCCCTGCAAAGCAGACCAGAATGGCCTCTCCCCATCCCCCAGAAGCTATGTTTAGAGTGAGATGGGCTTTTTTCCATGACTTGATTTTTTTTTCCTTAGAAACTGGAGGTTTCTGCTCAGAAAGACTCACTAGTGAAAAGCTGAAGGCTGGTCCCCAGGGCTCAAGACCGAAAGGGACTCAATGCGAGGACTCCATACAGTCCCAGGGGAAGCACTTCCACCTCCCAGCCATGGGGACAGCCTCTTACTCCCAATGAGCATTTAAATCATTTACACAATTTGGTAAAGCCCAGGCCCCAGAGATGGGGCAGGACCAATGCTGCTGCTCAGTGAGACATGGAATGGAAGGAAACCTCCATGCTTCAGGTGAGCCTCTGAACCCCAGCCAGAGACAACCTGTCAGCAGGCCTGTCTGATTGCTTGTCCCCCCATGGGGCTACCCCAGCATCAGCTTTATTCTCCTGCAGGCAGCAGCACTGGAAATCCCGGCCATGGGAAAGGTCTCAAGGGAACAGAAATGCAGGTCACTGCTGGGACAGGCTCTCCAGGCAAGAGAATGCACGCAAAGGTACTTAGGTTATGATAGTAATTAATGTGGACATTGCTGGTAATGGCAGAGCTGGTGCTTCAAGTAAGTGCATGGAGGCAGGAAATGAGCCCCATCAATTTTTAAGATGTCAGCTGTTTTGTGGGGCAGCTGAGGAGATGGGAATGACTGGACCTTGGTTTGTTAGGCAGCCCCTGCCCACAGCTGGTAGCTGGATGCAAACACGCTCTTCCTGTGCCATGGGACAGACCTGCCTGCTGGGAGAGGGCCCTGGAAAGCTGGGAATGGTCCCAGCTCAGTGACTGTGTTAGCAAGCCTGTGGGTGACAGTGGGATACTCGTCCATTCAGTCAGAAGGTGCATTTACCTGCTGATGGTTTAAACAAAGTCTCTGCGTTGCTGATTGCTGCTGTTCAGTCCATGCCTGCACTGGGTCCCAGTTCAACAAAGCACGTTTGTCTGTGGGTAAGGGCATTTCCATACGTCCTTCTGATGCTGTGGAAGACCCCCTTTTTGGCTAGGACCTGGGGGGTATTTCCAATATTTGGGAAACATGTTCCCCCTGAAAATCAGGAGTCTTTTGTTCCCTATTCCTGCAGAGTCAGGACAGACACTGTCGCAGAGTGGGTGTTTTTATGGACTGGCTGCTCTCTCCCTTCACAGTTCTAATTACATTGTATATTTTGGAAATAAAAATGTCCTTTTTTGATGATATTAGTCAGGAAAGTTCTCCAGCATTTCCAAGTACAGAGAGGGGGAGAGGCAAGCGATCAAAGGCAGGCTGTGATGAGCTATTGGAGGCAAGACCAAGGTTACTGGGGGCAGAAGAGCCATCATCACACTGGCTTGTGATGCTCAGACAGCTCACCTGTCCCTCTCATTGTAGCTGAGAATTTGGGTCTGCACACCCTAAGCACACACCGTTGGAGAGAGACAGTCTCTGCTGTGAAGGCACCATGTATTAAATACACACAGTAGAGGGGGGGGATGCTTATCTCACTTTATAGATGGGACAGACACATGCCAAGACCAAGACCCTGCTCCCCGCAGAGGCAAAGGTAACCACTTGCTCTTGAAGAGCTGGAAGCACTGCAGGAGTTGTCTGCTGGGAGAGGCACAGTCTTTGCAGCAGGCAGAGAGCTAAGGCACTGATAAGCAGAAATCTAGGGCATCTAAGAGCAAAGATCTGGATAATCAAGGAGATCTAGGGCATGGAGGAGCAGAGATGTAGGTAATCAAGAAGCAGAGATCTAGGGCATCAAAAAAGAGAGATCTAGATAATCAAGGAGTAGTGATGTAGGGCATGGTGTAGAGGTCTAGGTAATCAAGGAGTAACAATCTAAGGCATCAAGTTGGGTTGCTCTAGGGCGTCAAAGAGTGGAGATCTGGGACACTGAGGGGTGAGACGTGACCTATCTCACATGGATGGTCCCAGAACACTGGCATCACTCCCATGCTCACAACCTGATTCTGAGGGTCATGCAGGAAGGCGGAGATGGGACTGACACCTGGCCCTGGGTGCACCCCCGACCAACATTTCACAGTCCAGGGGAGAGAAGGACAAACTTCCACAAGAAATTCCATGTGGCATAGTGAGCTCACAGGGCTGTTCAGAACAGATCAGCCTCGACTGGCAGCTGCAGACTCCTTTGAGGGGGAACCACGGAGTTGCTTCTGCCAGTGGGAAGGAGCCTGTCTCCACAGCAGCAGTAAACACGATTCGGCTGAAAAATAGAGTCATGTTAACAGTTATTGATCTATAACTTTTAACCAATTCCTTTTTTACAATATTGGATTGCGTCCTAATTTCAGCTTTTTATGTTCGGCACTAGGCAAACTCCACTCCATCAGCAAAAAACAGCCCCTGTGGGCCAATCTGCACCTTCCATTGAGCTGAATGATAGAGGATTGGAACAATATTTTTCGACAGATCAGTTCCTGTTCAGGGTAGCAGTGGCCATTATGCAAATCAAGCTATAAGAAGTTTAAAAGTCTGGAACCATTATATTTCTTTATTTCATTAACATCAACGTGAGTGGGTGAGTTAATACAACAGTGATCCCATTGCAGGGCTTACACAAAACAGTCCCCCCATCATTTAACAAGACTGGTGATTTCCCCCAGTGGGTGCTCCCAGCAGCTGTACTGGGGGCACCTAGGCATTTTTTTGCAGCACACAGCTGGGCAAGGGGTGAGTGACAAACGTCTCTGAGAAGATTAGCATACAGGAATCCTCTGCCTGAGCTGGCAGATGGCAGGGAGGGCCCTGCTCTTTGCAGCAGGCAGACATCCAGGGGGACAAGTAGAGGATCAATTACAAGGGCCTGATTTCCTGGTGGCTCCTTTGGGATTTTGCTCCCCCTCAGAGCAACTGCACAAACTCTCCCGTGCGATGTCCCACCTCTAATTCACTGCCTGAGTCAGACATTGCTGGGGCAGTGATGCTCTGGTATGCACAAAGGCACAGGCACACAGGATTCAGATTTACAGGGCAAGGCAGGAAGCACAAAGAGGGCCATGTTAACCCCATTTCATCCTGCTCCAGTGAGGGGGACACGATTTTTCCCAGGACAAGAGCAACATGAGGGATCAAAGACTAATATAATAGAGGCAGGATGCTACAGAGCTTAGAGACTGGTGCTTTAGCATATGCCCTGGTACCCAAGGGGGTGGCTGTCCCTCCTCCTCCATCCTATCAACCATGAATGTGTGCCTTCATAGTCACCTCTGCCCTCCCATGTATCCCCCACCTCCACCCCACCGAGGCACAGATACATCCACTAAAACAGGAAGGCATCACTCTTTGTGGCCCTATTCAGCTGAGGGTATTTGCAGCCAGCAACTCTTTACAAATAGAAAAAAAAAAGTAATGCAACCATATCAGCTCATATCAGCTAGGAAGCTCTGGAGTCCGGGGACTCAGCCTTTGCATGAGCCTCTTAAGGGAGGGAGCAGGTCATACCTGGCCATCCACAAAAACCAGCCCAGCAACCCTGTGAGAAGCTGACTCTTTTTCCCCACACCATACATCTTCTTCTAGCTATAACTCACACAGAAGAGACACAGACATAATCACACGTACGTATGTATTCATATAGGTCTGGAAAAGAAAGATCACAGCTTGCCATGCTAATGGATCCCAGCACTATAATAGCTCCATTATAAATGGCAATGTCTCAGAGCATTACTGCTAAAGACTCTACCTTTTAGCATTGAAACTTTTAATTGATTTTAAAATACACAATCAATCACAGTTAATCAAGGAATCATGAAGAAGCTATCGTACACAAATACACAAAGACAGCATATAAACCACAATTAATGACCACTTAAACAATAGTAGGAATGAAAATAGGATTATTTATTAGTGTCTATAAACAGAAGTGGCTAAAGTAATGAAGCAATAGCATGGGGGTGTGTTAGAAGCCAAATTTGGTGATATTTAACACCAAGTGGCCATAAATGACTTCTCAGTGAATGGGTCAATGACACAATTTAGAGCAATCTTTCCAAAGGAAGGAGATATTTCTCCCTTCTCTGAACACTACCATTGTGATGGAAGGTGGGGACCAAGCTGAGAGCAATTCCTGGGTTCTCACCACAAGCCCAGCCTCTGTCCTAGGGCTGGGCTGCAAACCTGTCAGCCTTGCTCCGTGGCAGGGGAACCTGTAGCCCACTGCCCAAAACATCTTTGGGCTGCCTTTAGCCAAAACATCTGTCTGTAACCTGCCAGGAAGGCTGTCTCGCAACACACAAATGCAGCTGGACAGCTCTGCTTTAATGTTAAGGAGAGTGATTAAAATCCAGCCAGCTGCCCCGTCCCAGACTTGGAGAGCCAGTTCCTCATGTCTTGGGGTGGCACATAGCTTGATGGGCCAGAACTATGGAGCAAAGTCAGGGCTGGAGATTATTAAGCCTGTGCCTGAGCCAAGCACAGTGAGCTTGGGCAGGGTGAAGGAGGTGAATTCCATGGAGGCAGCTTGAAGGCCCCTAAGGTCTGTCCTTGACCACAGCTCCAGGTGGTCTGTCCAGGATTTAGTACAAAAGACTATTCTGTCTAAGCTGGCTTTATTCACACCCACGTAGCAAAAGACTTGCAAGCCCAGAGACATGCACTACCAAGGCTCACCCCAATACAATCCTACCCATGCTGTCTGCAGACCCATTTTGCTCTTTGTTGTGCTGGATCAAGATCTTCCCATGCCTCACTGCAATGCTCACTGTCCCCGGGGACCGGCAGAGTCAATGATGTAGCATTTGGCCGGTGAGCAGAGGCAGAGCCCTGCTCCCTCCTAAAGCATGGCCCTTGTCTCGCTGCTGTGCATGCAACAGTTGGCAGCTTTGCAACCAGAGCCATTTAGTTCATCTAAATTAAACAGCACCCAAGACTACTTCTAACTGCCAGATGCATGGTGCCACGGAGAGGCAGTGATGAAGTGACTTCCAGAAAGGAGGAGGGGAGACCCTAGCTCTGTCCTGTTGGAGCAAGTGCTATCTAACTCAAAAAAGCCACCAGCACATCAACCTAGCTGGTTTCCCTGCAGAAAGCAGGGGACTGGGTGAGTCTCCCTTCTGGGGATATGTTTGTGCACAGACATTTCTGTTGTGAGATGGAGGTCTCAAGCTTGACCAGGGACAGCTTTTAGCACTGGACTTAAACTCCTATTAGTCATCTCAGTTCACAACCTTACTGCACTGTCAAGGCTTGGCACTGGAGGCCTGAAAGGGAGCTGACTGCAGGTCAGGCCCCATAACCACATCTTCCCTGGGGTTTTGGTGTGGGGCTGAGGATGCTGCAGCCTCTCACTTCAAGTCCTGCCTGCCAGCAGCCTCCCTCGCCACAGTGCTCGGGTGTGCTCTCACAGATCAACACCTTCCTCTCCTTTGCCATCTCATTTGTTGCCTTGCAAGTTGGCCCCGGGATGTTTTATCACACCATAGTACAAAATACAAATGAAAAACAAAAGGGAAAAGTTTGAATCATTTTTTTTTAATATATTCATCCCTGTGCAGGGGAACAATGATCCATCTGATTAAATCCGCATGCTAGAGTTTATTAAACTGGGTTGGCCTCTCGATTTCTCTCTCCTTTAGGCAGGGACAACCTCATTAAAATGAGCCTACTCTGCTCCCTCCCCATTGCAGCCCTGCTTCACACCATCTCTGTGCTGCTGCTATCTTGTAGGCATCACCAGGAGCTGATGAATAGGGCTCTGCAATTCATCTTCCTCTGGCAGCAGCACAGCAGCCAAGCCTTGGTATGGCTTTGTGGGAAAGGGTGGGAGATGCCTTCAGCCTATCAGTGCCTCGTGGCTGCTGTGAACATGCATCCGAGAGGATGTAAGAACAGGCCCATTAAAACTGGAGTGAGCTGAGAGGGCAGGGACTGACCACCTTGCTCTAGCCCTGCCCCAGCACCTGATATGTCATTTACCTCTTCACAGGCTCTGTTTCTCATCTGTAAAATGGGTTTGATGGTCACTGCTTCCCCCATTAGGATAATTAACAGCTATAAAGTGCTTTGGATCCTGCACTAAGAATAAACCTACCGGTAATGCCAAGGTGACAAGTGGGCATTTAAGACAGTCTGTCCTCTGGAATCAGGTCCCTGCACAGGCTCCTGAGTCTTCCAGCATCTGCACACCCTGCAGCTTCAACTCTCCTTGGGCCTACCCCAGAAGGGTCCCCAGTCCTCCCAGGCACCCTTTCAGGGGAGGCATTTCAAGCAGGCCAATATTTGCTGTAGCTCCTCTTCCTCCTCAGCAGCCATTCTGATGCAAACTAAGTCTGTTATGCCCTGGTGATAACAGTGGCTTAGGCCATATAATCCCTCCTTTACTTGACTTTGGGTTATTTTGAGCAGAGATTAAAGGAGATTATCTGCATCACCTGAGATGCTGCACTTTCTATCTCTACACCCTTCCCTCCATCCCTGGGGCTCACCCAGTCCCAGGCAACAAAACCCCTCCCTCCTTCCCCTGTCCTCAACCATGCTCTAGTCTTGGGGCAGCTACCTGACAGCAGGGTGCTGCCTTGTGTTAGTCCATCATCAGCCCTGTTTCCAAGACCCAGGTTCTTACCTGGCCACCCATGTCTGCTGCACACCCACATCCTGAGCCAAGTCAAGAGATGTTCCACAGCAGGTGAAAGAGAAAGGAGGGTACCTCAGCAAACTGTAGTACTAATCTGGATTAGCTGTTCTGTGGGCTTCTCCTTGAGAAGGAGGTGGTGGCAGAGAGGATAAGGAAAGTCCTCCTTTGAACACTAGGAGCTTGTGGCAGGATGTGCTGGGTTCAACAGTAACCACTTGTCTGCACAGCCAGAGGATGGAGAAGGATTGTCTGTTTGAAGCATCCAAAAAAAAGAAAAAGAATCACAATAACGTAATAAAGATACCTGCTCTGGGAGCCACATTAACCATGATGTCAACATAATCAAATGAGACATTAATATCAGCTCCATGCAATGAAAAATGTCTGAGTTTCATGTCCAGGGAGAAGTTCCCATTGCACCCAGCCACAGGCATCACCCAGACAGGGCAGGGAGCTCCTTCCCATGTCCTGGAGACCAAGTGCTGCTCTCTTCCTCACTTCACTTTGGATTTAGGAAAGTACTTAAGTGCTGTTTGAATTCCTCCCCAAGCTTTGCTGAAATCAGCAGCTTTGTCAAATCAAGGTCTAAAGAGGCAGAGCTACCAGCAGCATCCAGGAAAGTTAATTCTCTTTCCTATCCGAGGGAGAGATGCTCAAACATCCCAGGGGTGAGGAGCTGCTAGGAAGAAGCAATAGTTCCCCTGGAAAGCAAACACCCACACATGGCACCCCACCAGCACATGCGACCTGTGCACACGTTCACAGCAAGCTCACACCTTCACGGGCTGTTTTTCCTCATTTCAGACTACACCAGGCTAGAATCCATCTGCCACCCTGGAAATTAATAGCAATCATTAAACAAAAAGAGCTGGCAAAAAGAAGCCTGAGGTGAAAAGCAGCTATTTCTGCCAGGAAAAAAATTAAAACTATTTAGACATACAGAAAGTCATTTATTACTGTGAAGTCCTCCCTCCACCTGGGGTTTAAATCTCATTACGGTTTGTCCAAAACAGATGTTACCCTTTTAGCAGTAGATTATTAACGATAAACTCCATTCCTCCAGAGAACGTGGATGTTCTGGGTTCACTTGCTTTTTCAACTTGCGTAACCTCCACAGGAAGTGTTTATGAAAAGAACAGGCAAGCGAACTCCTGGCATAGCTCCCCACTTCTATTGTTTTGTAAGTGTTTCTTTCCACCCTTTCTGGAGGTCTCTGGACAAGCAGAGAAATACAGCTGTCCAGAGAGCGACCACAGACCCTGCTGAGGAGCAGATACAATGTTGAGGAAGGGCTTTTGTGTGTCTCCAGCCTGAGCTAACCAACAGCTCCTACTGCTGCATTTTCACCAGCAGTTTGGCACTAACCATGTGTCAACACAAAACCCAGTATCTCCTGGATGGATCCTACCATGTACATGACCCATTTTTTCCAAGCTTCTCTGCTCCTATACACATGGTTTTGGATAGAAGGCCATTTGGATGGGGTTTTTTTTTTGGCTTCCTGACATCATAGAGGAGACCCAATAGTCCCTCATACCTGTGGCTGAGCATCTTCTATGGGCAAAGAGTGGTTTTTCTTATCCTCACAAGTGCATAGGCATATTTCAGTGGGAAATCAGCTAGCCTCAAGAAAAGCCCTGACTGGCACCCTGTTTAACAAGACAAGCCCATAGTAGAGACATAGCTTTGTTCTATTTAGTTTCAACATAATAAAGATACCTGCTCTGGGAGCCACATTAACCATGCTGTAAACACAATTAAATGAGACATTAATATCAGCTCCACACCAATACAGCCATCTGGTTGCCCAGCCATCTCCCTGACCATTTCAGGTAGGAGGACGTACATCCCCAGCACCATCCAGAGACCCTACTAAATAGATGTTCTCTCAATCCCTTTTGGAACCTGCCTGGGAAGCCAGCAAGTACCATCTATTTTGGGACTGTTGATGGTGAAGCCACTACTTGGCATCTTGGGGCTCCCTCAGGAAATGCTTTTTGCTATCAGTACAATTTCTTCCACAATCTGAGGGAAGCAGCAAGAGTTCTGCTGCTGGCCATGGTCTGTGAGTACCTATTGCTGGAGGAGAGTCATTCCCTCAGCACAGCGCATCTCAGGCCTTCAGGCTTTATGGCTCAATCTGACCTTTCACGGAGCCCTCAGGGGCCCAAAGGGACCTCTAAGTAAGCAGTGAACTCATCTCCCTATAGGCATGAGGTATCCTTGGGATGAGCCCACTGCACATCCATTTATGCTGTATCAAAGACATGGCAGAGTAACTGAGAGGTTTCACTGGTGGGTGGAAAAGTCTGTTAGTTCATGGCTGAAATTAAGCTCTTAAACAGCAGCCAATGTGAATAAACATATTATGGGCTCTGCCAGAGGGTATAGTCACTGCTCTCTCTCATCCCTCCCCAATCTCATGTGATACACGGCACCAACCCTTTATCTTTTCATTCCCCATCGTAGCATGAGCACAGACCTGCAAAATCCAGGCCCACCAAGCCACCACCACCAGGCTAGGACCTGTCCCATATCACTCAGCTCCTACTAGTACTGCAAGGACATGGAGGGTGCCAACAAAACAAGGTGCTTGTGGCACAGATATTTGTCTGCAGCCTGGGTATTTGACCCTTGAGGAGTGTCCTACAAAATTTCAGCAGGAAGGGTGATTGCATATTTCTGCTGTTGAAACAACAGACCTACAGCCTGATAAAGTGTTTTTCTGCAGAAATACAGCATCTGTTTGGGTTAAGAGGCCAGGACATAGGCAGGGTTGCATATGTTGCAGAGGACCTGCCTTGACCTAGGGAAGGAGAAGACAGTCCCTCCTCCAAGAGCTGACGAACCTGAGCAACTCCATCAGAACCACGTGCCAGAGTGGGGCCATGCTGGGTAAGCTATGCATGGAAGGTGGTCATGCTTGGTTTCCTCTGCAATGCTGTTATCCTGAATAAACATTAGATTGGTTTTGGAGAGCTGCCCAGATGATCATTAACCTTCTCCTGGCCCATGACAGGGAGCCAGCCTGCAGCAGCGAGCTAAAATTAGGCCTGTAGGGCACTGGGGTTTGCCAGATACTGCTATATCTGGCAGAACCCACCTTCAAGAAGTGGGCAGGCAGAGGGTTCAGCCTTAAAGCTGGGTTCCTCAGCTCCAGGGAATAAGAGCTAGATCATTACAATCACTAAATAATTTAGGTTGGAATAGACACCTGGAAGTCTTCTCCTGCCAGAGAGGCAAGACCAGCTTCAAATGTGAAGTAGTAAGAGGCTGTCAGAGGTGTTTGCCTACAGCACAGCCACAGTGATTCCTGCATGCAGGAGACCTGCTGATGAAAAGTTGCATTTTTTTGCCTACCCACAGTTCACAGCAGATCATTACCATGCAATCCTGTACAGGCTGTATATTTTCTTGTCCATCTGCCAACATTCATCAGTACAGTCAACCTAGAAACTGCATCTGAGGCAGGCGGTGGCCAGAGACCTCATTTCTGGTTTGAGATCACTTCACAAGAAGGAGCAGGACAGAGAGGGAGGAGTCCTTTTGAAAACATGACCATAAAAGAATAAGAATAAACAAAACACTTGTGCCTCTGAAGGTGATTTCTAAGAAGACTGGCCACTTCGTGGATCCACCACCAGATTTTATCCTGTACCAAAGTGGATTTTCCTGTCTAGGATATAAAGGGTTTTGTGGGCCTCCTGCAAAAGTAAATTAATGAATGAAGGCAGTAGAACCTTCTTCCAAATAGCAGCAAAGATCTGAGCAAGGATGACAATGCAGCAGAGACAAGGCACAGTTCAGGTTGTCAGTGCTGAGGAACACCAGCAGCTTCACTTCCCAGTGCAGAGCTGGCTCCTCCATTGTATCGGTGCTGGAAAAACACTGATGCTTTAGTCTTCAGCACTGTATACAGAGGAAAATGAGAGCCTTGCTTCCACACCAAACCTCTGCTTTCCCCTAGCCTAACATCAGCATAACCATCCCATAATGGAGCTGTCATTCAGGCTGATTATTTCCAAGGAAGAACCACATCAAGTAATACTAGAGAGACTTACTCCCATGGAAATACACTTTTCTTATTATTAGCATCGTACATGATCAGAGCTCTTAGTTCTCTACATCCCCTAAAATCTTTTTCCTCTTCACCTTCCTCTAATTGCACTCCTTGGCTCTTTGAGGGCTCAACTGCACCATCAGAGGCTGGAGCTGACATTTCATATGTGCCCATGCTGATATTTCAGAAGGCTGGTTTAATGCACACGTAACCCAGCTGGGCTTAAGAGGTTGTTCACCAGGAAGATCATTTATGCATTTACTTAAACTCAGCAGAGAATTTTGCTCAGTGGTCCACAGCAGCGTGTGATAAGGTTGTCATCTCAATAGACCCTGGAAGCTAAGCAGCATGAGATGGATGTAAATGACTTCAGATTGCAGCTGAGAGTAAAGCAGAATATCTGTATTTCCTGTAATCCCAAGAGCTAACCTGTCTTGAAACTATTGTTCATTGGTCATCAATATTAATCATTTTTAAACAAGAATATATTTTACAATAGAACAAAAAGGTCATTAAAAGGGTTTGTGCAAGCTGGTTTTGTTTTGGCCATTCTCAGGCTGCAGCACTGGCCTCAGCCTCACTGGTGGAGGCACAATGGCTTTCAACGAGGACTCCCATCAGACACTACAGCACCCACAAGGTTACAGCTAAATTGGCCTGAGTCTCAACTTCCAAGAAAGATCACAGCTTTTCAGCCAAAGGTTTAGTGTTGCAGAAAGTGCATTTTAGACCAGAAAAAACATTTTTATGGGAGAACTCCCCATGCAACCAGCTGCAGAATAATCTTTTTCCCATGTCAGGCAGCAGCAAGGGCTGGCTGTTCTAAGGGAAAGCAAGACAGGAACCCCAGCACAGGGGGGTTCCTTCCCACCCAAGGTGGTGTCTCCCAGCACACAAGCACAGCAGGAAAGTCCTGGACAAGACAAGAGATGAGCCCTATCTAAGGTCCATTCAGGGAGTGCAGTCAGGAAGAAAGGAAAATGGGGCCAGGGCCAGCACTGGACACAAGTTACAGTGCATGTCTGAGGGGTCTATCCAGCAGATAAGCCACCTACCACACAGGCCCGATGTCTATCCTGGAGGCAGGACCACAAGCAAGACTTGAGACAGGTACACCACCTGCAGAGCTCAGAAAGGAAACAGAGGCCCAGGGCTGAGCTTATATAGAGCTCCTGAGCCTGAGGGTGGAGGGTGTGGGCAGAGGTCACAACTGAGACTGATCAGGGTCATTAGTGTCTTGAGGGCCTTGACAACCAGATGCATCCCAGGTTCCTCAGATTGACATTGGTTTGGTCATGGGTCTGCAGAAAGTGTCCTATGTCTCCTGAAAAGAGACTTCAAAAAATGATCCAGCAGCCAGAGATGCTGTGGACATCATGGAGCCATTGGTGTCTTGATGTCTACTGACCTGATTCCCCTTGATAGGAACAACCCACAGAGAGGAATATTTGCCCTAGCACTATATAGAGCCCACGAGCACCAATACATC
Source organism: Megaceryle torquata (assembly GCA_024611175.1). Classification (NCBI taxonomy): domain Eukaryota; kingdom Metazoa; phylum Chordata; class Aves; order Coraciiformes; family Cerylidae; genus Megaceryle; species Megaceryle torquata. The sequence continues at coordinate 90,885 of JANIJG010007230.1, forward strand.
AGTAATAGTAAAGCCTCTGTATAGAGACCAAGTGTGTAACTTCTGTTTGTTTCTCCCAGCCTACCCCAGAAAAGTGATCACTTCCCCATCCCTCCCACCTGGCTGCTTGTCATCTAGTCTGTGACTTCCCAAGGTAAATGAGGAGGTGACCTCCTCTCAGTAAAAGCTATCCTGTATGTGATGCTGGGCACTTCTCTCTCACCTCCCCCCTCCTCCTGCTCTGCTTCATTCCTTCTTTATCTCTCTTCAAACCTCAGTGGAAAATATATCTCTTCTCCCTTGCCTATTTTTCTTAAATAATAAATAATAGCAGGAGAGAAAGTAGAATTGACTGGAGAACTCTATTTATCTAGCACTCTGAGGCATCTGGGAATAAGACTGGGATGCACAAAATGCTGCCTTAACCCTGTCTGAGGAGGCAATATTAGTACCAGGACCTCTGGATATATATATAGCCATCTTTATATTCAGAATGGTTATGATTCTGACCAACATCATGCAGCAGGAGACATGTAGCAAACACCAGGAATACGAATGAGCAGAAAAACCTGCCTGGAAGCCTCCTTTCTCCACCTGACATATACAGGATGGACGTCAATCCATTTAGGGGAGACTTCATCACTAATAAATGTTTTCTCTACCATTTTGGAACTGCCTCCTTGGATTATTTTATGCATAATGAAGAGCCAAGGCTCATGTTAAAATTTGGTGCCTGTTAGTCAAATGTTTCCTCCTCATCTTTTTGGCTGACTAAACATGTATCATGTGTAACATCTCACTCCTGTTCTGCCATGGCTGTCTTCATAGAGGGGCTCCTTCACTGACTGAGTAAATGGCCTGGGTGGCTGTTAAAGAGGATCTAAGAGAAGCTGAAGCATGGCCAACTGGAGGTCACAGAGTCACAGAATTTCTGAGGCTGGAATAGACTTCCAAGATCATCAAGTCCAGCCTATGACCCAACACCATGACATCAGCTAGACCATGTCACTAAGTGCTCCATCCAATCTTTCCTTAAACACCTCCAGGGATGGTGACTCCACCACCTCCCTAGGCAGTCCATTCCAGTGTCTAACTGGAATGGAGCATTGAAGGGGGAATGAAGTTACAGAGATGCAGAAATGCAAAGGAGAGGAGCACAGTTGTGTGGATGCGCACGCATGTTAATCTGGCTCCTTGACTTCACTCAGTAAATCTAATCCACAGTTTGAAATAACTCATTCAGTAGAATAACAAAATTAGGAATTGAGTGCCAGGACAGCATATTATTATATGTGCCGCCCAGCTCGCTCTCCCTCTATGGACCCAGCCCCCACGGCTGCTTTGTTTGCTTCCCTGCAGCTGCTGCTCTGGTTTAATTTACTGAGATACCATTAGCTGGGAGATGGAAGTGAAAATTTACCAGCCAGCCCGTACTGGTTTTTGGAGTCACAGCTTTACCTTTTCCTTTCCACCTCCCTTGCTGTGGGTTTTTAGCCTGGACAGGGTTGCTGCTGCTCATCCAGTGCAGGCTGCAGCATTGTGGACATCAGAAAACAGTGTTTCCTCTGTTGATGGGACCAGGGCTGGAGAAGCGGGTATAGGTGGGAGGGGAGGACATCACAGGTCAGGGCTGAGGATTAGTAGGGCAAAGTATGGGTCTGGGCTCCAGCAGGGTTACTGGAGATAGGAGTAGGAAGCTGCAAAGAGGGAAGGAGTTGTCATTACTCCTTTGTTGGTCTCTCTAAGCCACACAAGCCTGACATCTTCTCAGCTAGTCAAACCAGGAAAGCAGAAGGAAAGGAAATACAGCAGCATCTGCAGTGCACAGGTAACCGTGCAGGAATGAGAATTCCTGCAAGGTACTGGGTGGGTACCATGGTCTCCACACAGATGTGGTCTGTCATCATCAGCAGCATGGTGCTACCATTCAAGATACCTCTGATTGTTTCAAATACTTGCTATTGTTATTCCACACCGTCTTCATTCATCTCTTTTGCTTTTTTCTCAATCAGTGAAGGAGAACCCCAAATCTCCACTTTCTGTGCTGTTTTTCACATTAGAATTGTAGGTGGTTTGTTTGAGGTTTTCCCAGGCTTTCCCAGGCAGCTCTGTGAAGGACTGAGAAAAGTGTCTGTGCAATTGGGTTACCAAGAGAATAGCACCAGGACATCTGGGCAAAGAAAAACCAGGCAGGCAGGAGGCTTAAAACACTAGGTCTTCTTACTGATTATTATCCAGCCCGTGGGAAAGAAGAGTCAGAGGGGTCTCTCCCTTGCTCTCCAGAGCCATGTCCCAGCTGCAGGAGGTCAGGGATAGCAAAGGCTCCTCAGCCAACTGGCTGCTCTATTTCTAACCTGCAAGAATCCTGGGATTTCAGGAGCAGAAATGGTAAAAAAAAAAAAAAGGGGGGGGGGGGAGGATTAGACTCAAGGTAAAAGGTAGAAAAGGGATGAAGGATAAGCCTCCTGGATGTCTTGTTATCTGTTGCATCTTGTTCTCTGCTGTTACAGGGTGATGAGTCGGGAAGCAGTGCGAGTGCCCCAGCTCCCGCCCTGCCTTGCGGGCTGCTCGGCGCTTGGCTGGTGTCGCAGCACGCACACGCAGGCTCACACCCACACGCACCCACGCTGGCGTGACGCTGGGAGGGAGGCTTGCAGAAGCCAACAAGATGAACAATTATGCCTTCTGTGCAAAGCAACAAGACCCACTTCTCTACTCCCCAGTCGTGTCCCGTCAATCTAATAAAAAGGGAGATTAGCCCCTCTTTCCTCTCCTACATCTCCTTAATGCTGTCATTTTATTCACACTTTGCAAAGCAAATAAACCAGCAAATTGCTTGCTTTAATGAGTTGAAATTAAACTCAGGCTGATAATAAAATGCCTTTTTTCCTTTCTGTTGTTGGGAAGTACTCGTCTGATAGTCAACGTACAGGCAAGAAGAGAAAACACACAGCAGGAGCCTTATAGAAAGTGCTTGAATCATTTACCATCGCTCTTCTTCATCCTCGACACCTCCAATTAGATGAGGGAGGCACATGGGTGATGAAAAGGCTAAAGGGGGTCAGACTGGCAAGGTCCATGGAGGGTCTTTCTCTGCTCTTTGCTCACAGGATGGTCCAGCTCCACTAGCTAATGTCCTCTGACACAGGCTGTGGCCCAGTCTCCCCAGGGAGGAGTAATGATAAATCTTCCTCTGCAAGAAAAAGGCTGTTTTGGCTCTGCAGAACAATCCCAAATAGAAATTTGCCCAGAAAGGATGGTTGGGTCAAAATGGGAGTTAGAGGAGACAGAAAGTGAGACTATGCCAAGATGCATCTCTCCCTGCTGCCTGTGCTGTCTCAGTTCAACAGGGCTTCCCCTGCCTGTGGAAGGTCCCCATAATGCAACAAGCCCATGGAGGAGGACAGGAAGAAGCTAGCACCAAGGGGAAGTGCTGCAGGGCAGCAGGCAAGGAAAGCACCCACTATGCCATTCCAAGAGACAACTGGGGTCAGCCATCACTCATGGCTCTGCAGACCAGGACTACCCTTCTCCCACACACTTAAGGGCAAGGTGCACCCCCATGGGAGGCTGTCTGAGGAGCTGAAGACTGGGCTGGTCCCTGTGACAGAGGACAGCAGGCACATCTAGAGCCCAGCTTGCAGCTGGAGGAAACGAAAGTCTCCACCTGCAGCACAACACATCTGCGGGGATTTTCATCCCAGCAAGAGGAGTTTGGGACTCTTTCCTGCAGTCTCCCACAGCCCTGTGAAGTGCTATCATTATCTTATGGTACTGGAGAGGAGACTGGAGCACAAAGAGGTTAATTGAGTTGCCCAGTGCCGGGAGGGCTGTAGCAGCAGATGTCTTTCAGCCTGGCACTGCAGGCTGTGCCTCCCCATCAGCTAGGGTGGTGGTAAGAGGGGACACTGACCTTCATCATCCCATAAAGCACAGTCCCTCTTCCCTTCCTCACTGTCTCCAAGGACTCAGCTATGCCAAAATGGGCTGACAGGTCCTTGCAAAGCGTCCCAGGGCAGGGACAGCACATCCTTGCAAATGTGCTTCTGCAAGGGCAGCAGATACTGTTCCCCAAAAAGGGGTTGCCCACAATATCAGGATCTCTGTGGTGATGCAAGGGCTTCATCTGGAATAGCAATGTATAGCTGGAATGTATAGCTGGAATAGCATGCCACAGTCCAGCTTTCTGCCCCCAGGAAGGAGACGACACGAGATTCAACTGCCTTGCCCTCAGCATCCATTTCTAGTAAACTTTTGAAAACCTGATTTTGTTGAGCTCTCTATCAAATGTCACTGGGACAAGACAGCATCAGGCACTGGGGAGGCAGAGCGGTACCTGCAAGTACCCTGTCAGGGCCCCACAGAAACATCATCTCACCTACACACAACTGCCCAACCACCACAGACAGTACAGTCTGCAAGAAGGGTGCACAACACACCCTGCCCTTGCTCTTGCTCTGTGGGGGTACTGAGTGTCTGGCTGTTGTTTTCCCCCACAGCCTCACCTCCCGTAGCAGCTGGTGGGGTGTCTGCTGGAGGACAAGGTGGCCAGAGAGCTGACGTGAGAGCAGATCTTGTTATTCATGTAATGGAAACCCAACTGTGCCACCAGGGAATAGTTTCATTGTTCACAATCCAGAAAGAACAAATAAACTGTTTTACTGCTTATTATTACTGGCCTGTTTACTGAGGTATAAACTGAATGGTTAACAGGGATCTCTGCAGTGAAACATGGTCTGCTTCATTGCCTGGCATCACGGGTGGAAAAGAACCTGGTTTCCTCAGGACAAGGGCAAGGTTATGGCACCTGCCTCTAAACACCCCTTGACAATCACCCTCACGCAATTTTCATGCATGCACCACGAAGAAGAGTCCCTTCACTGCCTAGGCATTGGGAAAATATTTGGAAACCAATTTCTGGATTTATACTATTTTGCAGAATCAGTGAAATATAATTTAGATGCAAGATGTGCCCCTGTCTCTTTTGTGGATGCCCTAGAAACCTCCAGTTCCTACCACCCGTTTTCAAGGAGTGCTGATGGTATCTTCCCTGCCTCTTACAGTCTGCCCTGGGACAAGGGAGTCAAACAGAGCTCCTGTTCCCATCAACAGTCCCAAGATGGATTTTTCTAGATAGATTATGTTTTCTCCCTATTTGTGGGCAACGCCATCTTTGCCACAACACCTCACTGCATCTGTCCTACCAACCCAGAGAGCTGTTTGGCAGTAGAGACATCCATAGATGATATTTCCAGCATCTTGTGCAAAAGCATGACCCAGGAGATGCTGATGTGCATGCAGTTCCCTCTTCCTTCAAGCAGCTGTTTCTGGCTGGGGAGGGAAGAACTTGTCCCATCTTCTGCGAATACTCTTATTATACCACTAAATGAGGGTTTTCCCCACCTCTGCATCATTTCAGCTGGGAGGGAGAGGTCCTGGGGACAGGCAGCAAGCCCCAACCACAGACAAAGACATCAGATGATGGACAATCATGCTCGCATGTTTTGCAGTCAAAGAGCACCCTGAATCTACAGCTCAGGTTCCCAGAAACAGAGACAGGCACTTTATCCTAGATGCCATGCAGCAATGCAGTCAGAGAGAGACACCGTGTCCTCAATCAGCATCCCCTTCCGTGGGCACTGCTCCTGCGCACACCAGCACATGAGACAGTTAGGATTCCCCTCAGCAAAACGCTGCAGCATCAAATCTACATCAGAGTGAGTTGTCTAGACTTCATCTGCTCTCAGCGGAGAGGAACAGACACTTCTGGGGCATCACTCCTCTCCTCCTAAGGTAGACACCTAAATAGGTCAGACTAATGGTGCCCTGAATGTGTGTTGGTCTCTCACTTGCCTATAATATGATGCTGGACAACAGGCTCAGAGAATTACCCCCATGGTCAGAGACCACCTTCCCTCACATAACCGGTGGCAGTACCTAAATAAGCCAAAGGCTCCTTGAAAGGTGATAGCCAGAGTTAGAAGGCAAGTGCCTAACATTAAGAGGGTAGTTGGATGCATTTCCAACACCTCTAAATGTCGTCTTTCCTTTGTGTTTAGTCTGTGCTTGTGTTTTGTTTTGAGCAGGTGAGCCAAGGGACCGAGCAGGGACAGCCAGACCCACAGAGGCACATGGAGATGGGGACCAGTGTCGCAATGGGCAGCAAAAAGAAAACGAGGAGAAGTACTATAAAAAGCGAGAGGAAGGCTTGTTTCTAAGCCAGAGGGACTCCTCCACACAGGCACCTAACTTCATGACTCCCTCCTCAAGATGCCAGAGACCTGGTGATGTGGGACCCGCCTCAGCCACCCAGGCCTTGGTAGTAGCCCCTGGCCGGTGGCTGCTGAGTACTGTGGGCACTGAGGTCTGCTTTCTCCACAGATGCTTCCCCCCCGTCTCCAAGCCATGAGGAGAAGGGAGAGACAAGCAAAGCTGCTGAAGAAGCACTAGCTCACGTCTTCCTGGCCCCCATCCTGCTCCCCGCTTCTGGCAGACCAGGAACCCCTTTTCTGCGCCGCCCTTCCAGATGGCAGGTCGCCGGTGGGCCGTGACGTCAGCCCTCTGCATGTGTGTGGCAGCCGTCTCTCTCCTGCACACCGGCGGGGTGCGGGCAGACTGCTGGCTCATTGAGGGGGACAAGGGCTTCGTCTGGTTGGCCATCTGCAGCCAAAACCAGCCTCCCTATGAGTCTATCCCCCAGCAAATCAACAGCACCATCGTGGATTTGCGGCTGAACGACAACAAGATCAAGAGTGTGCAGTACGCCTCGCTCAGCCGCTTTGGCAACCTGACATACCTCAACCTGACAAAGAACGAGATCTCCTACATTGAGGATGGTGCCTTTTCAGGACAGTTCAACCTCCAGGTGCTGCAGCTGGGTTACAACCGACTGAGGAACCTCACTGAGGGTATCCTCCGGGGCCTGGGGAAGCTGGAGTACCTCTATCTCCAGGCAAACCTCATCGAGACCGTCACCCCCAATGCCTTCTGGGAATGCCCCAACATAGTGAACATTGACCTGTCCATGAACAGGATTCAGAGACTTGACAGCAACACTTTTCGGGGCCTAAACAAGCTCTCTGTCTGTGAACTCTACAGTAACCCCTTCTACTGCTCCTGTGAGCTCCTTGGCTTCCTGCAATGGCTGGAGGCTTTCACCAACATGACACGCACGTATGACCGGATGCAGTGCGACTCCCCACCCGACTACATGGGCTACTACTTGTTAGGCCAAGGCCGGACTGGCTACCGCAATGCTCTGAGCATGCTCTCTTCACTTTGCACCGGTGGCTCCTACACTGTGATCCCTCGTTTTTTCCCTCCCAGGTACCAGGTGACCACGGTGCCCTCTGAAAGCCCCTGCTCCGAGGAGGAGTGCTCCTCCGGTGATGGTACAACCCCGCAGTTCTCCCTCTTCACACCCATTGGTGAAACGGAGGTGCGTCCCAATATCCAGGTGAAGCATCTCAACCACAACTCAGCTGTCCTCACCGTGCAGATCCCCTACCCTTTCAGCAAGATGTACATCCTCTCCCAGTTTGAAAATGGCTTCTCCTCCATGATCACCAAGCTCAGGAAGAAGGAGGAGAACATCACCGTGAGCAACCTAGTAGCACAAAGAGATTACACCTACTGTGTAGTCTCTGTACACCAATACTCCAAGTACAACCATACCTGCGTCACCATCACACCCACCAGACCCAACCGCAAGGAGCCAGTGCCCACCCCTTCCACTGCCACTCATTATATCATGACAATCCTGGGCTGTCTCTTTGGCATGGTGATTGTCCTGGGCATTGTGTATTACTGTCTCCGGAAGAGGCGTCAGCAGGAGGAGAAGCACAAAAAGGCTGCTGGCAGCATGAAGAAGACCATCATTGAGCTGAAATATGGGCCAGAAATGGAGACCACCAGCATCACCCAGCTGTCCCAGGGACAGATGCTGGGTGGGGAGACTGTGACCCGCATCCCCTACCTGCCTTCTGCTGGTGAGGTCGAGCAGTACAAGCTGATTGACAGCAGTGAGACCCCCAAGGCCACCAAGGGCAACTACATGGAGGTCAGGACGGGTGAGCAGCCCGAGAGGCGAGATTGCGAGTTGTCTCTGCCACCGGACACCCAGAGCTCTGTGGCTGAGATCTCCACCATTGCCAAGGAAGTGGACAAGGTGAACCAGATCATCAACAACTGCATCGATGCCTTGAAATCTGAGTCCACCTCCTTCCAAGGGGTGAAGTCGGGAGCAGTCTCCACAGTAGAGCCTCAGCTGGTGCTCTTATCAGAGCAGATCCCCAGCAAGCACGGGTTCCTCTCCCCTGTCTACAAGGAAAGCTACAACCACCCTCTCCAGAGACACCACAGCATGGAGGCGGCCCCCAAACGCTCCAGCACCTCTTCCAGTGGCTCCATACGGAGCCCTCGGTCCTATCGCTCCGAGGGATCGGGCCACAAATCAGAAGCCAAATACATTGAGAAGACGTCCCCCACCACCGACACCATCCTCACTGTGACACCAGCTGCGGCCATCCTGCGGGCAGAGGCAGAGAAGATCCGTCAGTACAGCGAACACCGGCACTCGTACCCCAGCTCACACCAAGGGGAGCAGCACGACAGCATGGCAGGGCGAAAGCCCTCCATCCTGGAGCCTCTGACCCGTCCTCGCCCCAGAGACCTGGCCTATTCCCAGCTCTCGCCTCAGTATCACAACCTGAGCTACACCTCCAGCCCAGAGTACACCTGCAAACCATCGCACAGCATCTGGGAGCGCTTCAAACTCAACCGCAAGCGGCACAAAGATGAGGAGGAGTATATGGCAGCCGGCCACGCCCTACGCAAAAAGGTCCAGTTTGCCAAAGACGAGGATCTTCACGACATCTTAGACTACTGGAAGGGCGTCTCTGCCCAGCAAAAGTCCTGAGTCCTCACACAACTCGTGACTTAACACACTAACTGGACCAAAAGAAATCCGCAGCAGCTATTTTTATTCAGACTGTCTTTGAAACAAAATAAAATAAAAAGAATCAATAAAAATAAAAGAGAGAACAAATTATGAAAATCTATAAATATCCTATATAATATATAAAGCGAGATATTAAAATGTCCTCACATTGGTGAGACACGCACCAAATTTGAACACAAACTTTACAAAACAAACAAACCGTGGAGCGAAAAAAAAAAAAAAAAAGTTTTGTTTCATTTTGATTTTTAAATAATAATTAAAAAAAAAGAAATAAAAGAAAAAAGAAAAAAATTGAATATGAAAAGAAAGTGAAAGAGCGGGCAGAGAGCTGAGGTCTATTGTTTCCCAATATTGCATTGCATGAGTCCCTATTCCGTGATTTTGTGGATTCTTTGTGAACAGTTTGTGTTCTTCCTTCCTTCCTTCCCTTCCAAAATCAACAGCAACAAAAACAGCAACAAAAACCAAAAAGAGACCAGAAGGAGATCCGTCCTTTGGGCTGTTTTTGCAAACGGAGTCTTCCAGTTTAGACTTTTACCCGGTTGAAGGCCCGTTCACATTTTCACTCACTGAGGTTTTACCACACATTGCATTGTAAACCGAAGTCGTTAATTGTACAGAGAAAATTTCTATATTTGCAATGTTTGCTGTATAATGAGAAAGAGAGAGGAGAAAAAAAACAATACTACATCTACTAAAAATATATATATCTATATATCTATATTCACCTGTTTGTACCAGGTTTTAATCATGGATTTTAGAGAAAGAGATGGAGTTTGGTTTGAAGGACTTTTTTTTGTTGGTTGGTTGGTGGGATATATTTTGGAGGGGGGAGCATTTGGATTTCTAAGTGTTTGGTTTTGATTCCTCCCAACAATCCTCTGTGTACAAGTTCTTGTCACTTCCAAGTACATTAAGAAAAAAGACACGTACTCAGAAAAGCAGAATTGCCCACCTTATTCCAGATGGAAGACAATCACCACCAGGAACAGGGAAGGGGATGGGGAGCAGGCATTGAGTTAGAGCAGAAAGCCTCTTGCCACATCCAGAGAAGGACATTGTTGAGGAGGATTTTTGCTGAAGGAGAAGACACCAAGCATTTACAGCTTGCCCATGTTGAGATCTATTACAGTAGGCTCAAGCCCTGGCCCAGGGGTCCTGTCCCTCACTCCTGGGACTCCCAGCACTGTGTGTCCAGCAGCTCCTCCATGGATAACGCAGCCACAGCCTCAGGCAGGGTGTGCAGCCCCTGCCTTCAGCCCTCCCACTGCCCATGGGCCAGTTTGACTCACAGTTCACCTAAGTAGCTTTGGATGCCATGGCAAGCTCCTTGGGACTCTGAGACTGGAAGGGAATAGGGTGGCCTTATGTTCGTGCCTTGTGTCCACCCAAGCAGCCACATGGCCCTCAACCATTATTTTCCAGTGTCTGTCCAATGCTCAGTAGCTCAATAGCTTTTTGCTGCATCTCTAAATTACTGACAGATGATGCGCTACTCATGGGGTGAGGAGAAGGGAGGCAGTGAGGCCATGAAAGCGATCCCAGGCCACGCTGGTGGCCTAAGGGCGCAATTTTGCCCCACTTAGCTCCAGCTGAGTCACAAACCCCCATGTCTCCCCCCATGGCAGACACAAAGCGGTGGCCATATGAGGGTCAGGGATTTGCTCTGCTCTCCTGGTGAATGTGTGGGAGCCCAGCAAGCCAGCCCAATGAGGCAATATGCTCCCCAAATGCAGCCCTTTGGGGCCCTGCTGCTTGCCAGAGTTTTTCCTTTGCATTCTGCTCACAAGTCTCTTTGGATGGACATCATGAGTCCTGACGGATGAGCACTAGGGCCCAGGAGCAAACCATATCCCATCCTGTTATTTCAATATTTCAAAGCGGTTTTGACAGGTATTCTTGCAAAAGGTTATGTTTGTTCAGAAAGGAGCTGAGCCGGGAAGACACGGAGCAGGCTGGGAAGTGCACAAGTTCATTCCCCGTGGTTATTTGTGTAGACAACAAACCATTAGCAGGGTTTCATAATAAAAGGCAGGCAATTTCCCCAGGAACATATTCACTCTGCACGAGCAAAGGCACATTCCTCCACCTCCTCTGGGTGCCCCAGATCCTGCCCACAGCACACAGCTTCCTGGGGCTGCATCTTGCTCACCAGTCATTGAGCAGGACCAGAAAAGGGGAGTTAAGGACCACACCTCTCTTGTTGCTTGACATCATGGTGGGTCTCTCCCCAAATCTCAGCTGTAGCACCTGGGCCAAAGGAAATCCCTCATCTGAAACAACCTTCCCTTGCAAATGCCAAGTGTCTGCTGGAGAAACAGGAGGTGGTCAGGATGGAGAGGGCATATGGTAGGGGGGCATCCTGGCACTGTTTCATGGTTACAAGGGGTTCTTCAGCAAGAGGCTGGGATGGTCAAAGCTGGTGGCTGTTCATGAGTTAATCTGGGCTCAGATGCTTCAGCATCTGCAGTCACTGATAGATGCCGAAAGACCTTCCTCTGTCACTCTCCCCATTGAGACCAGTTCCCACACCAGTTTGGAAATGACATCATAACCAGCCAGGAGCAGTGGCACAACTAGAAGAGCATAACAACTCACTGGGGAGGCAGCAGCAGCACACCAGCTTCAAGTTCATCTCTTTACCTGGTGTGAATTATTTTGCTCCTCTCTGCCTCTGTTTCCTCCTCTGCAAAATGCTTCCTTGTGGTGTTGCGGGCGTAGGCTGGTGGGGAGGCTCCATTAATTAATTGCCTGTCTGTGAAGCCCATTTAGCTCCTAGAATAAAAGCCGCTATAGAAATGCAAAGTTGTTAGTGGCATAACACAGCAGGGGCAGATGAAATCAAAGCCTGATTCTGTTTTCTCACCAGGATTTCACTGGTCATAAACCAACAGAGACTGACACAGGAAATGTGATACAGCAGCACTGGCCTTTCTAAATTAAACACTTCCCAGATACAAGCACTCTGCAATTGGAGAAAAGGATGGTTAGAAAAGGTCTAGGTCCCTTCAATTCCAAGGTATCTCTAAGGGAGCTACCGATACATACAGCACCCTGTAGTTGGTGGGGCCACACCATGGGTCTCAGAGTACTCCACATGGCTTCTTGGGTGATGAAGCAATGTCCGTGCTGCTGAGCATCTTTCAGCCTCACCTTGTCCAGCCAGGCTCTTCCTACTGGCCCAGACCCATCGAAAGCAAGAGGTCTCCCTACCAAGCAGAAAGGAGAAGGCATGGGAAAGACATGTCTGGATAAAGAGAAGAAGCAGCCAGGGAAAGGTTTCTCATTTGTTTGGCCCCACCTTAAGGGGCAGTGGGGAGCAGTGAACTGGGAGCCACCACAGAAAAGCACTGCCAGCACTGGAGGACACAGAGGTTCCCATGTCCCCCTCCTGCAGCACCCTGGGGTCTGTCATTGGAGACTATGAACAAAGGGAAAGACAAAGAAAGGGAGGGCGAGGTATGAAAGGCAGGGAGAAGCTTGGAGTGCAGAGGCAGAGGAAAGCAGAGGTGGTGGGAGCTCCTGTGCCCAGCACAGGATAGGCAGCAGCCTCCAGAGAAGGCCATGAAGGCAATGAGCAAAGCTGCTCTGAGAGAGATCATTTTTTTTAAGAGATAGTAGATTATTTCCCTGTGGCAATGAAACAGAGAAAAGGAGCAGAGGGACCCATTCCTGCTTCTGCCCCACATCGCTCCAAGAACTTTCTTTGCTGGCTGAGGTCGGAGCGATGCGTGCCTGCTCCCAGGAAATGCTCCTGGAGACCTTCAAAGGCAGCTGCCCATGGCCACATTGTGCTGCCTATCACTGTCACCTTTCCAGGATGTCTGAATGAGCCCCAAGAGAATGAGCACTCCTGTTGCACAGGGTCCCTGGCTGTGTGTAGGGTGGGGTAGGGGACACACCTGCTCTCTGCTCCCTGCTGCCAGATGGTCACCAGCAGCCCTTGAACCCCCTTCCTTACTGCTCCTTCCCAGCCCCACTCAGGGGTGGCTGCCCACCACCTACAGATGCTGTATGGGAATCCTCCTCCTAGAGGACAATGGTACCCCCGGGGCCATAGGTAAATGTGTTCTGCTGATGCCCTTTCTGTGTCCACAAAACTTCTGTTGTTTAAACCATTGGTCTTCACAGGTAAAACCAAGGCAGGACTAAAAATACCCCCTTTGATCCCTCCCCCAGCATCTCAGCAAAGGCAGCTTCTTGTTGAACATAAATCCAAGCCCATGTTACCCATAACTCTGTCCTCGCTCTGGTCCAGAGTCAGCAAAGGACCCTGCTACATGTTGCAAAGCCTGTGTGACACCTAGAGCCTGGGTATGATTTAAAAGCCTGTAAATTAGGACAGAAGTATCTCTCCTTATAGAAATGCACCATTTAAGCCCATTGTTCCCGAGGGATCTACCTGCCCTGGTGCGCACACCGGTTATGTCCGTGTGTTTCAAAACATGGCCTGTGGGAAGGGCAATGTTGATGTGGGGCAACAAAGGGTGGCAGTGGTGGCAGGCACTGCCTGGTCAGATTCCTCCCTGGAGGTAGCCAAGCATGTGAGAAGGGATATGGCAGCTCTAGTGCTGGTGGCTGCTTCTTTCTTTGCAGATGATGCTGTTGGAGGTGTTGAACTTGCCCCCAGGCTGGCATTTGAGTATCCTGCTGGCTTCAGCTGAGTCTGCCATGAAAGCAAGCACAGATCCTATGGGAGTGCGTCTGCAAGGATGCATGGGGGCCCTACATCATGAGTGTGCTCCCTGTTCATCACCCAGACTATGATAACAGCCAGACTGTGATGGCTCTACTCAAATCGAGCCAGTCACCTGCGGTGCTTGCCGAGTGGTGGGACCTTTCACAGAATTTCCTAGATTGGAAAAGACCTTTTAGTTCATCTGTTCCAGTCATTTACCTAACACTGACAAGACCTCAGCTAAACCACATCCCTTTCCTAGGGCTGCAAGCACCACTATAGCCATCTCTCTTCCAGCTTCACTGATACTTATAGGTCAGCCCATGCATCCACACCCACATGATGCCCAGGGCCACTGGCAGAGCAGGGCCCTGGGCACAAGCTCCAGCAGCCCAGCCAGCTCCCACACCTGCATGCTCACTCACTCCCAGTGATTCCAACTAACCTCCCTTCAAATGCTCCCCTCTGACCCATTTCCGGATCAGCCCTCTCTGAATCAGGGCTGGGTCTTGGCAAACCAAGAGCTCTGTTGCCCAAGACTCTCCAACTCATCACTGTGGTGGACGTGGCTCTGCAGAGATCGGGAGCTGCAACACGAACTCCTCGCTTGCTGCAGCCTGGCTGCCTGTCGGGCTCTGGAGCAATAAATCACCTTGTTCCCAGAAGGAGAGGGTTAGCAAGGGTGGGAGACAGTGCAGTGGAGGTGGCCCATTCATCCAGTTCTCTGGGTGAGGAGGGGCTTGGGGGCGACCGCAGGCTGCGGAGGGGTGTGCTGCTGGACCAGACCCAAAAGTGGCAGATCGATGAGGGTGATGGAAGCCAGCACACACTGCATTGGGCTATTTTTAGTGCATCCAGCAGAGCAGGAATTTGGGAGCCCAAGTCAGAATTTATTTACATCTGTGAGTGCTCGGCAGAGAGAGGACCAACAATGCACCACCTGGGTGCAGAAGCACCCTCCCTGCTCATTTTGGAACTCACTCACCTTGGCTTTGGTTTCTTTTTGGTGCACACCATGTCCTTCTCTGCAGTGTCTTGTGGGGACAGGGCCAACACCACAAGGCTTGGAGCTGTGAGCACATGGATGCACATGAATGCAGGATGGGTAGGAGCAGAGGAGAGGAGATGGGCTTCAGGGTATGAAGGGGTTATTTGGGAAAAGCCCCAGTCCTGTCTTAAATGTGCAGGGGCTGTGAACAGGTCTCATCCTGCAGTAGTATGTTTGCAACACTGCCTGGCTCCATGGAACAGTGTACCCCAGCCCTCTCCTCCAGCTCCTTCCTCCCCATTTACTCACCACAGGATTTCCATCATGGGGCTCTAAGCTGATTTTCATGGGTAGATGACTGGAAAGGAAATTGTTCTTTAGAGATGGATGTATAGCACATTTCTGTTCTTTACTCCAAGCCACTGCTGCCAGCCTATCCCACGAGATCCTGAAGGCAGTGAAGATGCCAGTGGGCATGGTTGGTGGTACTAGAGAAGCCAACCCAACAGCTACTCCTTGGCTTGAGCAGTGACTTGGGCTTCACTTCATCTACATTTCTGGTTTACCGCTCTCAGCCAGCTCACCAGCACCACCAGAAGGGTGCTAGTGATTATCCAAATGTCACCTTGAGAGTTTTGCTCATTCCCATGTTCCTCCACCCAGTACTTAATGAAAGGGAACCACCTGATCCCGAGTGAAGCAAGTTTTCTGGACTGTTTCCTCTGTGCAAGGGATGAGAAGACACTGAAGATCAGGCCTGTGGATTTTCACCACGTGGGGAGCAGCCAAGCAGGATGCTAGTTTTTACCCTAGTTTTGTTGCTCTTTCATTTGGTCCAAATTGGATGTGAACATACACGTTTCCCTCCCTCTGCAACTTCTCTGTCCCTGCTGAGTAACAAAAAGATGCTGCCTAGTCTCTGGGTTTGCATGTGTGTGCCTTTTAATAATTCAGTGGGAACGTTAACGACACAGTCTGCGCTGCTGTTCCTGTATCTGCCAATTGCTTCTCGCAACCACCAACATCTGTTTTTCACACTCAGCTCAGCTGTTTGGAAATAGCCATTTGCTGCTCACCTTTACTTGCCTCGCCATTAAAGGGCTCATTATTGTACTCCATCTTTGCTTTCTTTGGGACTAAAAGATTTCCATTTATCAGCTTTCTCATGGTTTATATCATCTCCTCTCTTCACCGTGCAGTGCCCTTCTCTAATGAGCTCTTCTCTCCTGGCCCTTCTTCTCCATTAAGCTACGCAAGTGCTGTCCTCCACATTGTCTTGCTCATTTCCCAGGCAACCTTCTGGGTCTGTCATGCTTCAGTGTTTCCAGCTGTAAAAGGAAGTGTTCAGCCCCACATACAACATCCACACTTTCCTCCCACCCCACTTTGCCTTCTGTCCAGCTTCCCAGACTCTGGTCTGCCTCATCCCACCTTGACACAGCCTCCTCTGTCCTCACACAAGCCCATGGCTGGCTTGCCCTGATCTGCAAGGGTGTGATGAGGGATGCCTCAATGTTTGTGTGCAGTGCCTGAAGCTTGTCTTTGCTGAGGGCCTCTCAAATCTTTTTCTCGCCCTCAGCATCACTTTTACACAGCAGAGCTCTCTTTGCCATCTCCTGCCCTTCAATCAAGAGCTACCCAGCCCATCTGAGCAGCAGGAGCCCTCTTTGGATACTAGGAAAGCTCATCTGTGGTCTCATAAGTAAACACTGGCACTCTCCATGTGTTGCAGCTAAATTAATTAATCTCCACCCACTGCAAGGTTCCCCCTCCCTGCAGTTGGGGCTTAAAGCCTGCTTCTCCCAAACGTGCCCTCCTGCCCCACCTGGGTGGGACTTGTGCTGCAGTAAGATTCGAGGGGCAGGACTAGAGCAGTGGTTGGGAATTGCTCCAGGGGGCTGGCAGAGCCAGCAACACCCCCAGCCAAGTGGCCACAGAGTCCATGGGTGCAAACCATCTGCCACTGTTCATCCAAAACACCCCTGGTGCATTCAGCTCAGTTCAGGTTGAGAAAGACTTTGCAGGCACAAAGCCTCTTGTTGTTTGGTGTTTTTTTTCCCCAGCCACCTCAGGTGTTGCAGTAAGAGATGTTACTCTCCAAGCAAACCTTATCTCCATTATATCCTTAGATCATCCTGGCTGTAACAACACTACCACCCACTCCAGAGTTCACACACATACATCTCTGCCTGGGAAATCCTGGGCAGAAACATGGCAGCCCTACGGATGAGAAACAGCTTGATGAGACCCTGAGCTGCTCCACAGCCTCCTCCAGCCTTGCAGGGTGATCACAGCTCCTAAAAGACAGCCAACAGCAGATACCACGGCTGTGGGCAAGACATGTGCCAGGAGAATCTGGGGAGAGCAGGTGCCCAGTGTGGCCCCCCCAAACCCGTTTCCACAATGAAGCTTGCAGCTGGAAAGGAGAGAGCTGAGACATGATCTGGTTTCTGATCTCCCACTCATCTCCCCATCTCATCCCCCACTCATCTCCCACTCATCCCTCCTCTCCATCCTGGAGACCAGACAGGTCCTGGCACAGCTGTCAGGGGAGCAGGGAAGCAGAGATGGAAGTGCTGGAGCAGAGCTGGGAGCTGCCCCTCCCCACCAGAGATGGTTGAACCCTTTCTGATACAGCCAGGAGGCTTTGGAGAACAGCACATCCAGAACAGCCCATCGGTTGCTGTGAAGGACTCTGTCACCCATTGCCCCTCGGAACTGTCAGGAAAAGGGGTGGATTCACCCACAGGGTGAGAAGTCTGAGCCAGTCCCATTCTTCTGCAAAGTCACAGACCTATGCGGCTGGAGATTTCCAGGTGAGGCAAGGTAGTTTGGATGGCAATAGGGTACAAAGCCCTCCTTTGGGCAGCTGGTCTTTGGCCTTATCTCAAAGATGAAGAAACCAAAACAGCACAAGGCATTGTAGGAAGATGCCATCAAGAAGGAGGAGACAGCTTATCCAGGGAGCTAATTTAGCTGGAAGGAAAGGGAAAGGTGCAAGACGTTCGTTCCCCTATTAAGAAAGAAAAATAAATATGCAAGAGCAAGGAGCCAGAGATCGAAGTGTCTGTGGGGAAGAGATGCGGATACATTTGATTTTAAGAAGTCAAAGCAGAGCTGAGGCAGATGCTGGACTCAGAACGAAGGCTGTTTCAGTCCAGGATTGAGAGGCAAAGGTTAGGAAGAGGCTTGCTGAGACCTGGAAACCACAGAGGTGAGTGAACTGTAAGCGGCACCACATTTAATCTGAACAGAATGCATGAAACTGGATAATGTAATTGAAAGGGTTATTTAAACTGAATATTCAGAGGAAAAAATAAAGCATTGCAGGGAAAATAATAATACTTAGCACTTGTAATGTGCTTAGCATCTTCAAAAACTGGTCAGCCATTAACTGATTGCTCCTCTACTAAGTCCAAAGGCTAATAAAAAGGGATGGTTCATTTAGTTATTTCACAGCTGAGCTTCTCAATAAGGCATGAGGAAGAGATTGCTGCTCTCCAGCAGACTGGTAAATAAACAGTTGGGAGTAGGAAAATACAACAACGTCTCAGCACTAGGTCACAGCTCCTCAGCTGGCTCCTTCCTTCCTCACCTTGAGCTTGTCCAGACCAGACTTAGGACGGGGAGTTCCACTGGAGGTCTAACTGGGGAGCACACCACTGATGGGTCCAGGTCCCCGACAGTTCCAAAACATAGTGTTTCCTGCCTGGGAACTGGCCTTGTGCCAGTGTCTATATGAGCATGGATGGGGTGTCCACAGGGCAGCAGTGTGAGCACTTGTCCATGGGTGGATGAAGTGGGTGATTTGGGCTCAGAGAGATTCCAACTGTGCAGCCCTATTGCCTTGGCAAGCGTGGAGGCTGGAGGGAACAAAGCAGCCTGTTGAACAGCAATAAAGATGGAGGTATTTTATGTTTGTTTTGCTTAAAAAGTAAACAGTTCCTTTTGTGTTTGATGAGCAAGCGATTTCGTAAACACTGCAGAGAAAACATGACACAGTTGCACCTCGGTGATTTCCAGCCTGTTTTCTTGGCAGCAGCAGCAGAGGAGCAGATAAGCGCCCGAGCAGCTGCCCCCTCCCCCCCACCTCACTCCTCAATTGTCTGTGGGTGGCCGAGGGTCTGGGGGCTGTTCCTGGTCAGACCTAAAGGGAAACTCTCATCAGGATGGAGCCACTCAGCCATTGGCCTACTCACTTCTGAGGAGAACTGCACAGATGCTCAGCAGCCCCCATAGAGATGCCCTATTTTTGGTGCAGTGATGCTCCAGACTCTGCTTTGCCATGGAACAGGTCTCCCAGAAGCCCTGCTCCAGGTGTCCCAGACCCATGCTGGAGGGATGTCTCTATGGGGCTACACAGCTGGATTCCACCAGCCATCCCCAGACCATGCAACTGTCTCCAGCTCTCCCATGAGCTGCTGGGGCAGCTGCCAGGAGAGGGCAGTGGTTCAGCCACGATCCTGCCCAATCCCAACAGCAGTGAAGAGTTCCTAGAGGATGCTGGGGAGCTATTTCCCCACGACAATGTTGGGTGATCCAAGAGGAATCCTGCTGTTTTATAGAAGAGCTGCACAAGTATTTCTCTCTGAAAGCATTTGCTGAGCTAAAATACACCCCCTCAAGAGGAGACCTGAGCTCAGGGCTGAACTCAGCTTCTCTGGGACATGTCAGCAGCAGCAGTGCTACCATCAAAAGCCTTTGGTGGAATCAGGGGTTGAAGGATCTTACATTCCCCTGGATTTTTGCTCCAGGCACTTTCCTCAGCCATGCTTGTGGGCTTTGTGTTTTCTTTCTTCAGGATTTCATCTTAAGCGAAATGTTCCCCATCTCTGCTGCTATAGCATGGCCCTGTGGCTGCCATGCTGGGATGAGATGGGTGAGAGCAGGAGGAGATGAACAGGGACTCCTTAAACCACTGTTACCACTAATCACCTCTCCCCTAAGGCAGGTTTTGCTTGAGTGAGGCATATGGGTCAGGACCTCGATGATTTACAGTGCAGGATATGTCCTCCTCATCATCCGGGGGACCTGGGGAAGATGCTCGGCACAGAGACAGCAGCAGCCTTGCCAGGTCGCTAACACGTGTTTCTGACCAGAGGAAATTTTGGGTGCAGCGTGTGAAGGATGCCAGGCTAACTTCTGCTAAACGCTCACGTATGGTTGGGTAGCAGATATATGGACCGTGCAAGACACTGCCGATATTCCTCTGCCTGCTTTGGCATAACGAAGCCCAATGGGTGTGTATAAACAAAGCAAGCATCTCTCTCACTGGACCTCATGCATCATTTATAGCCAGCTTTTCCATGGCACAAGAAACATTTACATATGCCAGCATTAATTCTGAACGCCACTTCAAAGCCATCTCTGTCTAATGAACCCCGTGCGCTGTGCACAGCAAATTCCACCCGAAAAATAATTAGCAACACACGCCACCAAAGCATTACAAGGGGAACGCAGCACACCACCTGCTGAAGCAAAATGAATGCCTGATTTATTTATTTTTTCTCCCACTTTTTAGCAACATTCAGGCGCTGACTCAAAGCTGTGCTCTGTTCTCGGCTTTGTAGGGCCCTGGGAAGTGTCACATTCCTGCTCTGCTTTCCAGGCCAGAGGTATGATTGGGGGAAGGGGGGGTTTATATGTTTTTCTTAGATCACAACTGAATAAAGCTGTGTAAGACCCTGCTGATTTCTCTGTATCAGGGGTGCCAGCTGGGATTTAGGGTGCAGGCAGCTCCACATCCCTTCTCCTGAACTGCATGAGTCCCAGGCTTTTGAGATGCTGTCACCTCCTGAGCAGAACCTCAGTCATGGCTGGGAGCAGGACACACCAAGTCTCATCCTGGTCTGACACTCCCATAGAGTCTTTAACCCCTGATGAGCATCAGCCTCACTGATAAAATAAAACAAACTGGAGATGAGATCAGGAGATGGAGGTGTTGGTGCCCTCACTAGCCATAGCTGTGCCAGCTGTGAACAGCTCGGGGAATGGAGCCGGCTTTACCAAAATGATGTCTTAAAACTGTGTCAGAGCTGCACATCCCAGCTCGTCCCGGGAGGAGCTGCATGTTGTGCTCAAGGCCTGACATGGTGGCATTGCTGTGGGAGACCCACATCACAAACCACCACGGCAGAGGCACGGAGGCCAAACCCAGAGGTGGCTGCAGGCACAAGGGGACCGACCATGCTGGGGTGATGCTGTGATCCTGGCTTTCCCCCAGGTCCCGTCCTACTTGAGTGGATGGAAGATGCTCTGCAGGGCACTGCCCCCAGCGCTGTGCTGCATTGCCCGTGCGTCTCTCCACTATCAAACCATGGTGTTCAAACTGTCAGTCTCCGCCTTGCAAGGACGCAAGGGGTTAAACTGTTCTTCCTATGCAAATTAAGCTTAATTAATCCTTTTCATCAGTTGCAAATATACCTTCTGAACCCTATTAAAAACATGAATATGCAAATTCAGACCTTTTTTAATACTCATTTTCAAGGACTTGGAGTCAGGCTTGATTATTCGATTCCCGTTAACAGCCTGTAAAACCTGGTGCAAAATTTAATTTCCATTTTAAGTTACCAAAAAAAAATACGAATCTGTTGGTAATTAAGCTAATTACAGTGTTACACTAAAGAGGAGACAAACAAGGAGGACAAGATCATTCATTACAGTTAACACTGGTTACAGGACCTGGGGACTGTGCAAGGCCAGAGTTAACCCTGAAGCCAGGAAACATTCTTGATGGAAATGTGGGAAGGCTGCAGTTTTTGGTGGGACTGCTGCCTTTCTCACATTGGGAACATCTCTGCTTCAGCCCCATGTGCCATCATCGTCCTCCTCCTCCTAAGGAGAGAAGTGAGGAAGAGCAGGTACAGCCAGGCTGGATGGGTGTTGAAGGTGTCATGGGTCTTTGCACAGTGTGGGAACAAGACTCTGCAGAGGCACCTACAAACTACCATTCCACACCCAGACTGGGAGGGCAAATGGAGGTACAAGATGTGACCCCCTATAGTTCATGACCGTGACCAGCATATGTTGGGAGATACCAACCAAACCAACTCAGCCTGCGCCACACAAACCTCCTTCAGGGTCACCCACTGAAGCTGGGCAGTCAGTGCTGGTGGCTCCTGAGTTGCCTATCAACCTTCCCATGCCTCCCAGCTCTGCCTGGGTGTAATTAAATAAAAAGTACTGCTCTAGACTGTTAATTATGGTTTACCACCACAGTGATCCCTTAAAATCTGTCATTAGCATGCTCAGGATCTATTCTGCACTTGGTGTTTCCTAATGAGTTAGCAAAGTTAACAAGTGATTTGTCAGAGCTATAATCCTCACCTCGGGCTGGCAGCTCAGGAACAGCAGCATGCCATGGTGGGCTTGTGCCACCTCTGTACAGGGAGAGGAGTCCCGCAACCTGGGTGGAAGCACAGAGGTGATGCTCTGTCCAGGACACTGGGCAGTAGACTAGAGAGGCAAAACAAAGTGCTAGTGTTACCTCCAGACTTACCCAAAGACATCTGTCATCGGCAGGATGGATCCACATAAGAGATTGGTGCTATCTGAGGGGCCCTTCTTGCTCCTTCTTGTCTCAATGCAGCTGCCAGGGTGAGCAGCTAGGTTCCCTGTGGGTTTGGCTCATTCCCCACCATTGACACCTCTCCAGGGTTGCTCCTTCCCCTCCCAGGACTCACAGCAAGAGGAACTGTCAGTTCAGAGCACAACACTCAGGGGCATCTCTGCTTCCTAACAGTGGGATCAGAGCGGGAGCTGATCATTTACATACCCACAGGCTGGAGAGTGACTCCCAAAACAAGCTGTGGAAAGACATGCATGTGGAGGAGCTGGAGGAGCTGCAGATGGGGAGAAGGGGTGGAAGAGGGACAGTGCGATCTGCCATCACCCTGTTAACATATAAGGCTGGTCTCCCTCAGGCACCCCATGGTCAATGGGGGGTGGAAGGCACCTCCAAACCAAAGGATCTAAGTGAAGTTTGTGCACTTGAATTTCCCTTTAGGAAGTCTGCTTCTTGGTGAGTGGTTCTGGGCACAGCCTGGCAGATGAAGCAGCCACCATTGCCAGCAAACCAAAGTGCCTGCAATCATACAGCACAAATGCTACCCACTAGATGCTCATGGAGAGAGGAAAGGTTCCTTTGCCAAACTTCAGAGCCTTTCACCTGCCTGAAGAACATTTTCCATCATGTTGATACCAGAAGTTGCTGATCACCAGATAAACGAGTGTGATGATAGAGGCAAGGAGGAAATGCTCTTGCCCTCTAGCCAAGCCCTGTGCCTTTCATGTCCTCCCGCCCTTCGACCTGTCTGATGCACCTTGTCAACTGTATCATATTTTGGGGGGAGGCAGGGATGCAGAATTACTTTCTCAGTCCCTACAGGCAATCAACTTGCTCCCCGAACCATGAGATATGATTGCCCTTATTATTTTAGCTTGCATAGCAGTGAGTCTTGTTAATGGTCATAAAATTATCTAGTCCTTATTTAAATCTAACAACCGTCTGTGTTTCAATGACCTCCTGATGGTCTCTGGCTTTGTTCCAGGTTGAAGAGGCATCAGAGGGACCAGGGAGGAAAAAAAGGCAGTGGGAGGATTAAAGAAAAACAACCAAAACCACAACAAGTGACAGCCAACAAAGAAAATTCAGAGTAAACCAGGGAATATTAAAGAGAGCTCAATCACTCAGCTGGAGAGTTCAAAACACCACAACATGTCACAAAGAGAAGGAAGCAGCATCAGGTAAAATTAGCAACACTAATAAACTCATCAGCACTGGAGCCTGGACCAGGAAACACCACAGAGAAGGTGAAGGGGCCAGGAGATACTGGGGAACTGACACAACCTGAAGGAATGTCCTCTGGTGAGGGAACATTGTTTGGGTAGAGACCAAAGACATGGGCTACTCCCGAGCCCTCAGCTGCCTTTACACTCCTTAACATGGCAGTGTTTCCTTTAAAGTGTATTTTCCTTCTGTTTTGTCCCTTCTATTTGCTTTGAGGGAAAACACACACATAAAGAAGGCTGGAGATCCAGCCACCATGGGTGGGAGCAGCAGAAGCAGCTGCCCAGGGCCAGGGTCAACAACAGTCCCTTAGTGAAGGCTTTGGCCAGTGATTTCCACACAGAATGCTTCTGAAGCAAAAATCCCCAGTTTCCTTTGGATGCCAAACCACTCCCTTGTCCTTTCAGACAACATCGATGAGCCCCCAGAGATACCAAAAAAACCTTCTGCAATAATAATCCCTCCAAAGAGAGGCAAGAAATGGAAAAACCCCAAGGAGCAGAGAACTGTTTTAAATGTAACCAAGCTCCAACACAGACTCCCATCAATTTTACAGCAAACCTGAGTCATGAAATTAAAAGTAGCATCAGCATATTTCCTATTAGCTTGGGTTCCTTTTACAGAACAGATCATACACTCCTACCCTATTTTTCTAGACACTTGTGTCAATGCGATATCATCAGATGCCGTTCAGTCGCTCCTCTTAGCCTGAAAAAAGCTTTCCTGTTGGGAAGGATGGGATTTTAATATTTAAAAAAGACCGTGAAAGAGCTTTGCCGATTTTATTTATTTATTTATTTATTTAATATCCCTCCCCTGATCAGAGTGGGAGCGTTTTGTAGCTTTTAAATATCATGCAACTTTTAGCATCGCTGCTATTAAATCCGGATCTCCTGTCACAGCAGGCAGCACGAATGTGATTTACACCAGCGTGGAGAGCCTGTTCTACCCTCCCCAGCTACTATACTTGCCTCCTCAAGAATGTGCCTTTGGTACCTACAGTCACCTGGCATCTGATGCCGTCATCGGTTCCCCAACACCTTTGAACAGCTAAAAGCTGTAACAAACCCAAACCTGCCCTGGCTGTGTCACCTCCCCACTGAGCGGCACTGGCTGCGGGGTCTGGCATTACCTTGGACGTCCTAGGAAGGCTTTGGCCTCTCTCCCCCAGGGTTTATACTGACATGTTCACCTGCCAGCCCAACTCACACCATTCCCATCTATCTCTCAGCCCGCTGCTGGGCTTGGGAAATGACAAGGGTGGGGGCAGCTCCGTGTTCCTTTGGCTTGTTGGAGCAAGCAGAGAGAAGCGATGGAGAACCGACAGCATCGCTGGTGCTGCAGCTGCAGGATGCTGTGTCCAACCCCACCCATCAGGAGCCGCAGTGGGATGCTGCTACCCACCTGGGCCCCCCGTGGGGCTGCATTTAGGGTCAAACACCCTTCACTACTGCCCAGCATTGGGAGGCCATGACTGGCAAGCAGTATTGCCATTTGGAGGGCTGTGAGCTGCACCTTGAGGCAGCAGCTGCTGCTCGGTGCAGAGGGGAAGGGGAGAGGAGGGGGCTTCCAGTTGAAGGCCTGCTGTGGCCAAAGGTGTGAGGGAAAACCAGTGACTTTCCAGCCCCAAAGTGGGGAGTGCCCAGGCCCAGGTCACCACACAGCCTCTGGTAACGGCAACAGTTGGTCAGCAGAAGATGGCTTTTCTCTCTTTAGTTTATAAACTGTGGCTTCCTTTTCTGTCCAGCATTCTGTTTCCTCCTCTTCATCCGTCCCCAGCTCTCTTTGCCCCCTAGGTACCCACCTCCATTGCAGCTTCATGCTCTTCGCCCTTCTCCTTCCCTTCCTCCTACAGCGATACATGGAGAAGAACCATAATGAACGTCTGTGAAAGTCAAGCTTCTCATGGCTCATCCAAAATGGTTCCCCTAGTTCCTTCTCAGGCGTCACACACTTCCAGGACAAATCCAAGGCTCATGAAAACAACATTCAATGATGCCAAAAGAGCCAGGAGACACAAAGCAGGATCAAAAGGCTCCAGGTTCAGAGATGTGACCTTTGGAGAGGCATGAACTTCACAATATCTGCCTTAGCCAAGAGCTCTGCTGCTTTCGAGGACCGTATGGCAGTACTTGACAGCTCTTTGCCCCTGCTTGGTATTTATATATGCACGCAGATGAAAAGGGTTGAGCAGTAGAGGAGTGGGGCTCACAAGCAGTTTGAGCGAAGGGAAGCTTCAGGCATCACTGCAAACAAGACAGTGCTCTGACACACACAGTCCCCCAGCCATGCATTAATAAATCATTTTTTACCACTTATAGCACATAAACCCAGCGAGCGTGCACGGAGACCCAGCGAGCATACACACACTTGTTAACACTCCCGTCTCTCCCCTCCAACCGACTGCAAATCTATTACCCATCTCCCAAGATTTTCTAAAAGGATTTTCTGTGAATGGGGCTGGAGCTTTGCAAGTGATGAGCTGAAGCCAGATGGGGCTTGTGCCCTCACCACCTGGCGTGGTTGTAAGCTGTCGTATCATTGGTGGCAACCAGGGCCCCAGTTTGAACTGTGGAGGGGGGATGCGAGGGGTGGTGAACATGGTGGCGGGGCCCCACAATGGTCTGCTGAGTCCCATGTAGCTTGACACAGGAGGAGCAATGACTGTGAAATTCAGCATCGCAGTTACTCCTTGCAGAGCTGTCATGGCTGAGATAAGCAGTATAATGACGGTAGCAGAGGTGGGAGCTGCTGTGGCAGCAGGGTACAGCGATATGTTTGAGATTTCATCCTGAACTTGGTGCTGGAGCTAGCAATTGGGGAATCTCAGCTCCTCTTCTCCATACCCAACCACAAACCCATGTCCCACAGCTGGCCCAGGTGGCTTTGCAACGGTTACACATCCGCATGAATGCTCCCAGGGCTCCATCAGTCAGCCTCAGATCAGCCAAGCTTCCCAAAAGTCCCAGTTTCACACAGTGCCCAAGCACACTGTGCAACAGTGTAACACCATGAGCTGGGCAGGGATGCTGGCGTGGTCAAAATCTGCTCTATCAACTGGCCAAAGCAGGACAGTAACCCTAGCAGCTTCCCAAGCCATGCACAGGACCAGGCACTGCACCACACTGGCTCATCCAGCCAAGCACCTCCCCCAGTCATGCTGCCAAATTAAACTTAGTTGAACAAATCAGTCTTGCTGTGAGAATGGGGTGCAGAGCAGTAATTCATCTGTCTCTCCTCCCCACTGAAGGTGTCTCAGAAGACTACTGTGTTTTCTACCCCAACGTATTATCCGTTCACTCCTGGGAGGCAACTTTCCAATGAGAAGAACGTGTTTTCCCTTGTCACTCTCCAGCATCGCTTCTCGCCTCACCCGTGTTTTGCTAAGATAGAGGGTTTATTGTAAACTTATTAATTACTTCATTTCTCCTGCGAGGAGCCAGGAGAAAAATTTTCAGAAGCAGCCAGGATCCACTATTGTGTTGGCGGAGGAGCCGAGCGCGGCTGACGTCATGATTCATTTTCCCCATGACTGAGGAAGGCGACTCTCGGTGCCACGTCGCGCATATGAATCAGGCAGCGTTCCCCTGGCACAGCATGTCAGGCAATTCATCTTCCACCAGGACTTCTTCAAGCAGAAGAGAAAACACCTAACTTTTGCTATTGCATCTCTCTGCAAACCCTGCGGAGAGAAGGGATGGGGAGGTGGGGGCTGCAGCCTCCCCAGAGCACAGGCTTGTCCCTCCACCCCTGATCAGTTTGGTCTAAAGCAGCTATTTTCTGTACCTGTAGACACAGGTCCCAGAGTGACTCCAGCATGCACGGCCAATGCTGCAGCCACCGTGAGCATCTGAGCTAACTTTCTAGCTTGCCTACTGCTACCTTCCCTCCAAGCTCGGGAAGTATGTTCCTGCTGATATCAAGAGGAAAATCAATATACACAGAAGTTCATAGCGAACTAATCCTCTTTACAGCATGAATGAGACTTGTCTGGAAAACCTGAGATTATGACCTCCTCCCTTCTCAAAGCAGTGCAGCATCAGGCCACCGATGGACGATTTGTTCTCAGGTTTTACATGTGGGAGAGCACGGGGGGAGCACGGTGTATATCCCAAATAAAGGAGTCGCACATCCAGTTTGGGAAGTGACACTTTATTTCTACGATAGAAGAGCTATCTCCATTGTAACACAAGATGTCAGCCTTCAGGGAGTGCTCCATTCTCCACAGAGGAGAGGAGGAAGGAGATCCCCAGCAAGGTGAGCAGGCACCCACAGCCTGGTGGCAGGCAGCAGTGAGCACACTCCCACCTTCCACAGTCCTGAGACAACCAAGAGCCCAAAGTCTCAGTAAGGAACACAAAGCACACCAGTGACACCTGAGCACACCACGCGACACAGAGGTGTCAACTTGGGTATGGGGTCTTCAAATGGCCATTTATGCTTGCGCTTGTCTGCTGACATGGCAGACTCAAGTAACTGGCTATCTTGAAAATAATTTCAACCCTGCTGAGTGATGGACTGTTTGCAAGAGCAGGAGGTATCCACAAAGAGCCTGCTACTCATGACCACATCTTTCCAGGTCCCTGTCCTGAGGCACTAGCCCCTTGGCACCCACTAAGAGAAGACAACCATGGAGGCAGGAAGCCTCTCACAAGGCTCGTCTCTGCTCGGGAGAGACCGGGGGGATCTTTTTGGAAAAAGCCACGGACAGTGATGCTATGACTCCTCATACCAGCAGTGCCCACCATATTCCCAGAGAGATGCTGAGACAGTGATGAACACATTTCCCAGTTCAAAGGCAGGGATCGGGTCTTGGCACAGGACAGCCCTGGGATGGAGCTAGACTTGCCCTCCCACAGGAAGGAAATGATGCTTTTCAGAAGAATTGATGGAGTTTGGGAATCATCATGAAAGAAGGGGGAAGAAGGAGTTCCCTGCAAAACAGAAGCAACCCAATAGCACAAATTAAGGGTGGGAGGGGAGAATTTGTCCTTGCTACCTCAACTGTCTTGTCCAGGAGTGCTCCACACATGGCTGGTAGCAGTAGGATACTAAGCAATAGTCTGACGGCTGAAGAGGTCGAGGGTGAGGGCGCTGAGGAAGGCTGGGATGCTGTCCTGGCGCAGCAGGTGGAGTTCAATGAGCTCACGGATGGTTCGTGAGAACTCTGTTTCCAGAAGCTGCATTTTTCCACCGGAAGAGCTGGAGGCCTGAGGAGACAGAAGAACAAGCCCATTAATACAGCAGGTTTTTAATTCACCTCCCATGACACAGGGGAGAGTCCTGCAGCCTCCTCCAGCACGGATCTGCCTGTCATCCACTGAGGCGCAAGAGGCTCAGGCTGTAATCAAGCTGTTATTGAGTTGTGCCTTTCCAATGTCCTCGCACAGGACCCTCCCCTGGTGACAAATGAGGTGGTGTGGAGATGAGGGGTTCGATCACCCTGGAAAAGAGGCTGCACAGGTGCCACCAGTGCAGAACTCGGGTATCCATGGTGAGGTCACTGTTGCCATCACCAGCCAGGTCTCGGGTGGCAGGACCTATGCACATTCTCTCCATGAAAACACTTATCCCTGAAGTCATTCTGCTTCTGTAGGAGGAAGCAGCCCTGTTCCTAATTAACATGACTCCTTCCCAACAAGCTGCTGATCCACCCCGCATCCCTGAAGTGTTTCTGAATGTTTAAATCAGCCCAGCAGCACATAGCTGAGAGCTCCAGAGGAATTATTCCATAGATGCTCTCATGAAAACAAGGGAACTCAACATGTGGGAAGACATTACAAATCTCCTGTAACACATAAAACAAGCAAAAAAAAAAAAGCTAAATGAAAGAGAAATAAGGAATGCTTGAAGCCTCTCCTGCCCCTGGAGCATCTTGTTTATTAACAAACAGCAAAAACATCACAGCACAAATGCTAATTTTTTCCTCTGCCATTTTCCTCTTCAAAATGTTCCTGTTTGTCATGGCTCTGCAGCTCTGCTTCCCCTCCAAGCTGAGGCAGAGCAGTGCGGGTGGTACTGGGCAAAGTCAGCATCCCCCTGGGGTGGGCAGGAGCAGGGCAGACCCCCCACCCCAATCAAAGGATGCCAAGTGCCAGAGCAGAGGAAAAACATGGCTTTACCTGCCAGGAGAGAAGGGAAGAAAAAAACGCTGGAAGCCCTGGGGAACCTGCTTGTTTCTGATTTTGTGTTTTCAGAAGCCCGGACACATTTGATTATGAACTTTCCATGTAAGTGTCATTTTGGATTGCGGAGAGCGCAAGGTACCGAGGATGCCCCCATCACCCCCAAGCCAGACAGGGAATCTAAACAAGGTTTCTGCTGGAAAAGTAAATTAGCTTTTGTTTAAATCTCCACTTCGGTTTGGTTGTTTTTCAGCAATTCCAAAGGATGTTCAGAGCTTTAATCCACGGCTTACTGGAGCTACTCGACTTGCTTCCTGCACATCCGATGTACCACTGGGTCAGATTAAAGAGGCTAAGCTGGAAGAGGGCAGAGATGGCAGATGAAGAAGCCAGTTGGAGGCCCATGGAGGGTTGTCCATCCACAGTCCATGTAAAGCCAGAGGCGCGATGCGAGGCTGTAGCACGGCTAGGAGCTTGTACAGGGGCTGGGAGCTGGGAAAGCAGCACAGGTTTTGTTTTGCAAATACCTCCTGGATTCAGCTGATGGGAAGTGGTGGTTTCGGAGGAAGGTCCGAGCATTATGAATGCATCGCTTGTGTCTCCTAAGTCAGCGCTGAATTGGATTCACCTAAAAAGGGAATTCAAGCTCTGTACAAAGAGCACGCTGCCTCCGTTGCAGATTTAAAACACTCTTTGGGCACAGAATTAATTTCCTAAGAATTTACAAGTAAAATCCATTAATTGGTTTACTAGTTTAATTAATTAAATTCCTTAAGAAATTTAGCATCCAGTGCCAGACCATTTGCTTCTGGTTTATGATCTCAGAAATGGAATAACATAAATGTTTTAAATTTCCCCTCTACTTTGAGCTCACTGGCGTCATGGGTGAGGGCTACATAATTTCTTTTTTTGTAAGATTAATGGCAATTTCTCTCTACTGTTCTTCATAACCAAAGCCTCCTCCTTCAGCAGGGGCAGAAGAATAATGTTCAGAGAAATGTGAACAAATACACGGCTCTGAAAAGACTGTTATGTCCCATTGAGTTCAATGGGACTGTGGTTATTCTTGGTTGGTGGATGGTCCAAGGGAGGCACTGTCCTCTCCCCCATGGCCTCTGTCTCCACGGTAACTCAAAAAAACCCCAAACCAAACCAAAACCTAAAAGCTTCCAAACCCCAGATATCTCACCCAGGTTTCATATTATCTCTTCTGTAACAGGAACAAGGCGAGAAGGAAGCCACTGGAAAAAAAGGCAATTCTTCCTCTGCCAGGAGATGTTTACATGATAACTTTGAGGATGGATGCACTTGCAGTTCAGTTCATTCAATTTCACACTGCTTTTAAAAGAAGTTAGAAACTTTTTCTTTTCTGGGAGTGTTTTAAAATTGCTATCATTGTTACCTTTCTTATTATTTATTTTTATTGCTTTTTTTCCTTCCCTCATCTGCTCATAATGTAGTACAGACTGGGATATACAGATAGATTTGTTGCTTTGAGTTCAACAGCAGGAGTACCTTTGCAGCATGTGCTTTACAAATAAAGTGATTATACGAAATAATAGCAATATGTTCCCATTAATTCACAGGATTTCTTTTCAAATGCCAGTCTGCAGCCTGCCTGGTGCACCCGGCGAGGTGCAGGCAGAGGGGGAAGCGCCGGGGTGGGTGGCGTGGGAGCGGGAGCGAGCAGGGGATCATGATAAGGCAGGGGGTTGTGCGGGAGTGAGGAGGGGGAGGATGCTGGAGGGGATGCTCTGCTGAACAAATGCTGCAGGCGCTGGTTCTTTCACACCAGTTTGGATCAATGCAGAGCGTACCTTTGACTCCAGCTCTAAAAACTGGATTTATGAAAGGTATGAAACTGAAATTTCCAGTGGTTCAAAGCTGTAATGGTGCTTGAGTCCTACTCTTTGCAGTTCTTAGCTAAGATTCCCTCCGTTCATTTTTTATCCTTTTTTAAAATTAAAAATAAGTCTCAACCCTCAGAGAAAAACTCCTGGACACAATCCCTGCTCGCAAGAACTTGCAGGTGACAGCACATACCAACTATTCACATGACACACTCCGTGTAATACAATCACCACTCGCTCTGCTGATGCATCCCTGGGAATTCTAAGTTTAGATGAAGCCAAAAGCCAGCCAGGCCCATCTCAGAAGAAAATGTGAAGCTGAGGAACCTGAACGAGTATCACTGATCCACGAGGACAGTCTGTAAATGGGGCAAGAGAGACCAGAGCATATTCAAATCCAGCCCTAACTGCTCTGCGTCCAACACTACTGACACATCTCGCTCAGAGCTACATCACTACAGTGTGGTGTTGCTTTTAAAGAGAAGCATGAGAGAAAAAGCATCAGGATTCACAAACCAAATACACAGGATCAAAGGAAAAGCCGAGCCTGTGAGTACCCCCATCTGCCTTGCAGTCATGTACAGAGGAGTCAATGCAAGAGGAGACTTTGGGGACCACCATCACGCTTCACTCCCCCTTTCCCTGTTGGGCTGAGTGAGCCAGCCAAGTACAGCACTTCACCAGAGATCCAGCATTCCCCCCGCTTCCCTGAGCGCAGAGCAGCCCAGCATGCGGAAGCGATGTACTGTGAGAATACCATCTCACAGGTACTCTTTACATAGACCTATATTGGTTTCTTCTAATTCATGGAAAAAAAAATCCGCCTGGCTCACTAAACTACTGAGATTCAGGTCTACGTTATGTTTTATTCAGATCTCAAATACTTGCAAAAGGAACGATTCCAGCCTTCGCTAAGCTCCGTTGCCAGTTCAGTCTGATTTAAGGCCTATCGGGACCTTTTCTAGCAAAGCAATGGAAATCAATCTTTGCCCCAAGTCGCCACACACTCGGTTCTGCGGGTAGTGGGGGGGGATGTGACTCCTGCCACAGATATGAAGGGTGACACCCCGTTTTTCTCCTGGCAGGCTGTGCTACCCTGCAGACAATCAGATCAGCGGGCAGATTCCGCTGTTGTAAAGCAGAAGAAGACAGGTCTATTTACCACACGGCGACATTAACTCGCTGCGGCTGCTCCTGGATCTGCTCAGAGAAAGGAGGAGTTAGTACAATTGTTTTTCCACGAGAATCAAGATCAGCTGCTGCCTGCCAGAAGGAAACATCATAAATCTTCCTCTTAACCCTGGAAACTAGTAAATTATGCAAGGCTTTATAGTTTAGATATACATATAAAAGTATCTCAAATAACCACCAGTGTGGTAGAAAAGCGAGTTCTCTTCTCCAGCAGGGACCATCTCAGCAAGGAGCAGACTATGCAGAAGACACAGAGAAACAATGGGCATTCCCAGATGTCCCTGCCAGGGGACGGACCTGCAGCTGGCCAGACCGGGCTGGTAATGCTGCAATGTATGGACCATAAAGGAGGCTCCCTCAATTACTGTCACTTCAACATAACCTATACAGGCCTTCCGACTGCACCGATTCTGCTGAGATGGGTCTTTGTCCCCATGTTGCTGTTGCACAGAAAACCTCCCTGAAAGCCAAGTCCTAGCAATTTTTTCTCTGCTTGTTCCACAAGATGAGAGATAATTACATCAAGTCTGACAGTGTCTCCTTCAGTCATTTACAAGCTAACATACAGTTCAGAAGTGCACTATGAACTAGATACCCCAATTTTTTTACTTTCATGTATGCCCTTTTCCTCTCCTCTCTGACATATTTTGGTAGCTAAAACCAATGGATGCCACTGCTCTGGCTCCAGTGATGCCATCAGCTATAAACTGGCATGCAGGGTGACTTTAGTCACGGAAAGGATGCTTCTTGTAAAATACTGGTTGAGCATAAGATCCAATGTCCTGTAGAGCTTCAGACTCTGGAATAAGACTGAAAATCTTGCATGCTCCAAGGAGAAAGCTTATATGGGGATGTGGTATCATGAGACAACATGGGGTAAATGCATAAAAGGGAGAAGAGGGCTTCAGCTTTCTATATGACCTGAGATTTCAGCATACAGTGGGGATTTTGATTTCCACAATAAGAAAGTACAACTGCTTTTGGGGACGTGATCCAGACAGGACATGTTGCTCCTGCATCTTCAAACATACACCTCCAAGTGCCATAGCTGGAGTTCCTGAATGGGTTTTGGCAAGCTTACAACAGTGATGGTGGAGCTTTGTGCCAAGTGCAGCAGGCAAGAGAGTTGTGTTCAAACACCTCTGCAGCGTGAGGAAGGGTGAAGTCTAGGACTTCGGCAAGGCTGCAGAGTGGCTTTCCACCCCTTAGCACAGTCACAAGCCTTTGCTTTGCAGAAGCTGCTCGGCCATGCTCAATGGTAGATGGTACTTTTCAAGGCTAAGATGTATTAGGGGTCAAAATGAGCAAGTGAATCATTGCCTGGTGACATTTACCCAGTGAATGTATCATGGAGGCACCATCTCATCTCCTATGCTCCTTCCATAAATCACTGTCTGTGCTGAGTCCCTCCGCACAACTGCTCTGAATGCACACAGCAAACAGCCCTGTGCATGCTGAGGGAAGGGGCACCACGACTTCACATCTGAGACTCCACACAGAGCTGCTTCCTGCTCCATTCAGGTCCACAGGCTCATCTGGCATTATGGGCCATGCTGAGGCCACATTATCCTCTCCCTGTCCCAGTTCTTACTGCCATTTCCCTCATTGTTGTGGAGTTCCTCACCCCACCTTGAAGCCTGCTGTGACACCTGCTTCAGTGTGGGTTATGCACATCTCCCCACCAGACTGGTCTCTTTGGCAGTTTGCCTTCATCATCTGAATCCCTCAGACCTCTGCTTCCCCTGGGACAGTCACTCCCCCTTCCAAACACCTTCCTCATCAGCAGAAGTCCTCATGATGGGCCTTGCCACCTGATCACCACCCAAAACCTCCACAGCACTATTGCTGTGTGTGCCACAGAGCCTCTGCCACCAAGTGCCCTGAGCACAATAGTGGTTCTGACAGCCCCTCACCTCCCTCTGACACCTTCCCCACAGCACCAGTCACCTACCTCAGCACCCATTAATACACCTAAACCCTGTCACAGCCCAACAAACCTATTTGAAAATATCTTTTAAGAAGCTGCTGGCTCTGACCTTTAAATGAGAAAATCCTTTTGTTTCTGCCTCTTGCTTCGGATGCTGAGATTTTTCTAAATGTCAAAGGCCGCCTTGTCCACGTGCAGATGTTGAGGGGAGAAGCACTGATGCCAAGTGGGCTGGCACCCTCTCCCTGTGTCTGCAAAAGCTGATAAATCACCACTGTGGGTCACTCCAGAGAGTCACAGACACACGCCGGGCAGCCCACCAAGCGCAGAGCCAGTCAAAAAAGTGAAGTGCCCAGGAAATACCCAGGGAAAGCACGTGTGTGTGTGTGCGCACGTGGAAACTGCCTGCTGAAGTTATAACAACCCAGACCTAAGGTTTTTAGATTTAATTGCTCAAACTTGGCTCTCCTGGGTGATGATATCATTATCAATATCCCCCAATTGAGTTACGCCTCACCAATCAATCTCTCCTAAGCATCATGCACTACTCAAATACCAGGTCCCCAGGTAGCCACTAAATCACTTTAATTAGAGGCTGTTCATTTAAAATCAGAGAAATATTAAAAAAACAAACCCCCCCAATTGTACCACATGATGTGCTTATGGTTGGAAATATTTATGAGATTATTTAGCAAACTGTTTACTGGTTTCATTCTTCTCTTTTTCATGGTAACGGGCAGGTTTCAGCTGGCCTGACAGGATTCCTGCCCAACGTAGCTCTCACAGGATGTGCAGCTCTTCATCAATCAAGTCACCTACCTTTCACAAAATAACATTCCTTGTCTGCAGCAAAGTTTTTCCCCCTTTAATATCCTCTTTGTAACCCAAAAGAGGAAGAGTGCTTCTTTATAATAATTGCTTCTTGCCAAGACCTCTGACCTCCGTGTCGCCAGCTTGCTAAATAAAGTGAATTTATGAGGCAGAGAGGGATGGATGCCTGTAAAGAGCCTTCCAGGAAATGTAATGAAAAAGCTGCTTTTAGCTGCTGAGCAAAGAAAAGCAAGCACCTGGCAATGCCAGGAAGAAAATTGAAAGCTGAGGTGGGATAAGTCAGAAACAGCCCTGCGTGCGCTGAGATTTATAGCAAACATTTCCTTTCTCTTTCTTATTATTCAACACTGAGATGAACCACAACCCCACAACGTCTTTCGCGCGGGAGGTCAGCTCATACACTTCCATCTTGATCAGAAACACAACCCAGGCACTGTGCACACAAGTGACAGAAGGGATGGGGTACTGGGCGCTGCAACAGCTCGGCAGCAAAGAAACACAGAGCGAGGCGTATTTCATTGCAGTGAGTTTCTCCCTACAGCTACATGTTTTCATCTGTGTGAGCTCTCCTGCGTGCCATGTAAAAAAATGAAACCTGTAAAACAGAGCAGGGACGTGCACTGAAGTGCCTGCACCCCTCTCGATGGGGGAAACTGGCTGGTGCTAATCCTGGGGGATGGTGCTCTGCACAGTGGAGGGCAAGCCAGCATCTTCGCTCAAAAGGCTTCTCCTACGGGTTAATGCCCTTTCGACTGTCAAATGTGATGCCACAGAAATAAGATCAAAGGCTTTAAAATAAAGGAAGCATATTTTTTGATTCATACTATTACTATTTTATATCTGAATATTCCTATAGAGCTTTTCATCCTGGAAGACAGGTCTTTGAACTGCTGCGATTTCACCTATCACTGAGGAGCAACCCCTGGGGTAAAATGTGACAGCTATTATCAGGGTGCATTAATGTTACTCAACAGTTCAGGACAGACAAAGACAAATATATCCAATTTAAATCATAGGTTTGAAGAACTACTGCTCAGTGTGGATTAATACCTGTACATTTTCCAAAAGTGCTTTGAGAGTTTTAAAGAACAAGTACTGGAACTAAAATTCCCTGTCTCATCTGTAGGATGCATTCAGCCTCCCCCCATTACGCTGCAAATTGAACATCAGAATTGTCAAAGAGGGAAGAAGGCAACATAAATGACCCACCCGCAGCATCTACTTTTGCATCAACAGATTTTGACGGGGATCATCAAACCAACTACCAAGAAGATTCACTCTGTGCAGATTTGTCGAGGTGATACCTAGAAATGGTTCAGCTGAATACAAGGCTGATGAGAGTAAATGACAGCAGACTGTTCATGCTACAGAGAGAGGAAAATTGCATGGGGTGTCCACTCACCTAATACCGGCAGTAGGCTTCAAGTCAGAGCTTGAGATCATAAATTCTTAACTTTTTAACAGGCCTCAGGACTGCTTAATAGTGTTCACTGGCCAAATACATTTATAAACATCAGCCACGAAGGAGCGTAGATGAGAGCAAGGCACAGGGCTCACAAAATTTTTCCAAGCCCATCCTATGAAAAACCAAACTATGAAATTAAGCCTTTAAAGCCAACACCTCAATGAAAAGCTCAGGGTCTTTACAAATTGGTGTCTTTCCTTGGCACACAGGGAAGCAGTGCTGATCCCTCAGCCACAGGGATCTCTGACCTACAATGAAGCCCTTCAGAAAAAGCAGCCAAATGCACATTATCCCAACTGCTGTCACAACCATGCGCTGCAGAGCTGGACCGCTCCAGCACCCAGGCTGCAGCTTTCCAACCATCTGCGAGGTGACCATATTGGACTGGTCAAGCTGCAGAGTGAGTAGCTAACAAGCATTAACAACATCTAGCCCATGTGTTCTGTCTAGTAAAATGCCAACCCATCTGTCTGTAACATTAGTGACTCCATAGAAGCCATATGCAGGAGAGACATAAATTAGGGAGAGAAAAATCTCCCGCTACTTTCTCTGAAATGACTCTGCCGTTGTACTCTGCGATACCAGGGACTAGGTGTTATTTAAGTTCTGTTTTCCCAGCCAAATCACAGCCTCACGTAGTTCTCCAGCCCTGCCTTCCAGAGGCAGTTTCTGGTCTGCGCCTACTGCCTAGGAACATGGTGGCTTGGCACAAGGGAAAAATAGGTGCAACTCAAACCAAGTCCTAGATCTCTCTCCTAGGAGAGCCAAAAGCAGACAGATAACTTGAGGGAGATACCAGGGACTGGCAAAAGAACTTAGAGCACAAGAATGCCTCATTCAGACATCTCATTAACCAGCCGATGTTGCTTCTCACACTCCATCTCCCTTGCTAGGAGGAAAGCTGGAAGCAATGGAGGAGCAGAGAACCAAGAACGTGGACTTTCTGGAATGTAAGATGGAAGAGAGAACCTGTAAGAGGAATGCAAAAAAATCATCTGTGTGGGCTTTAATTAAAATGGCCTAGTTCCCAGAGCAAGGAGATACTCCACTTGTGAACTGCAGCCGTGAGCACAAGGTCTGTGAGAGAACATGAGCAGCAAGGTTTGTAAAACCCTGCATTGATGAGAGATAGGTGAAACCATGGTGAATTTTGATGGCGATTTTTTGCAAGCTGCTGTGTTGTCTGGGAGATAGGCATCTGCTCCCCAGAGCAAACCACTGCTCACCAACAGGCAGAACTTGCTGGAGCCTTCACCACTCGCTTAGTCACACCAGGGATGGGCCGTTTCTCTGCTTAGCTGCTTCAACATCATGCTCCTGCCAGGGATCTTGGCTTTCCCTTCTCTGGATTAGAGTGAGTAAGCAGGAAGCTCCAAGACTCACCCCAACTGAAGTACCTGCACATAACACAAGGGGTGCAAACAGGTCATATAGACTTCAGCATTCACCAGCTGCCGAATGGAAAAGAATCCCCTTGTTTGGGAGATGGGCATTTAGTTTTGCAGGAGATGGAGGGTGAGTGCACAAGGCTGGGAACAGTGAAATGAGAAGATTACACATGCCACGTCTTGCTGGAGCAACTGCTACTCTGTGCTACAGGAGGCACCAGCATGTGATTAATATGTTTATCCTCCTCACCTTTTGGGGATCCTTCTGGAAGTCTTGTCATAAGCAGGGGCAGACGGAAGGCTAAAACACTGAACAAGGAGATCCTGTGACCAATAATGGCTCAAGACACCATGAATGATAAACTTATGACAAGCAGACAATTAGACCTTAGATCTGTGGCTGAAGGATGGGACAGTATATGGAGCATGCCTATTCCTGGCTCACTGAGTTTGCAGGGCTTGTAGGGGAAGGAGAAATAGATGGACCTGACGGCAGATTACAGCTGAAATTCTCACCATGATTATTCATTACCCTCTTCTAGCTCTTGTTTGTCATAGTCTGGCACCCTAAGCTAAAATGGAGGTTTAAGCCTTACATCAAGGAAATTGGTGACACATATTGTCACCCCTGCACAGAGCCAATGCTCTGCACTCCAGTGCTACAGAGACCAAAGCCACCGCTTTTTTCAGCTAAGAGCACTAAGATAATAATTACCTCTTCCTCTGGGACTGTGTGCCTGGCTTATAGTTATGATCTACCAAGGTGGAATTTAAGTGCTGGCTTTGGAAGTAACATCAGTTGCTGTTGCAACATCAATAACCAAACTTCACAATCTTAGCGCAAGTTGAGGAAGGCACTTTCAGTGCTCTTGCTTTTTTGCTGGCTCACATTTTCTTCATTTCTCTTCATTTGAAATCGCTGTCATCAGCACGACTGTCAACAGGACCAAAGTGAGCAGGAGTTGTCACTACCCAGAAAGTCAAAGAAGGAAAGTTGATTTTGAACACGCAAAGAGTTTTTCTTGTGTCCTCAGGACTGAGTTTTAACCCTTAAGAGCTCACCAACGCCCTGTGGGGAAGCACATTTCTCAGACTGCAGCTATTGCCACAAGTCAAGATCTATATTGGGGGTGAAGATGTCATTATTTTAAGAATTTCACCATTTCTTTCTCAACTTCAAGACTTCTGAGTGCATGGAACTGGTAGTTACCAGTAGCTGTATTTCTGGAGTTACTCAACCAGACTATTAGGCAGAAAAAACCTGAAGACCAAGATAGTAAGGAAAGCAGTCAACTGGCCTGGGCAGATTGGGTATATTCTGCTTTCCCATAAAGGCTTTTAATGGTAAATCCAGTGTGAAACAAAGAGTCACAGGACTGTCAGAGGACTCCTCTCTCCTCCAGCAGATCTGATCTCACCATAAGGAGGCCCACAGCTGAAGAGACAAGAGGTTGCAGCTAAGGAGTGAATAAATAGGAAGACTTCAGCATTCAGTGAAAAAGGAAAAGAAATTTGACTGCGTCCCTTGAGGGGACACTCAGCCCTTTGGGCTATGACGCATTTGCTATTGCTGCCTGTGCTGTCATTTGGCACTAACCTCCTGAAGAACATGGCAAGACAGCACTGCTGGTTCTCATGTCTGGATGAACATGCTCCTCTTCCCGTAGGGAAAAGGAGAGGTTTTCTATTTAGTGAATGCACCATGTTCAAGCAACCTCTGAGGAATCTGCCTCAGGCCGTGGCCCTCCCCATCTGACACACATCTGACTGGTTGTCTCTTCCTGCTGGTGTTCTCCCAGTGATGTGCTGCCATCCGCCAGTCAGCTCCTTTCACTGGAGGTGCGGGGGGGAAAAGATTTATGCAGACACCATGTATGCAATTATGAAAACAGAAGACAAGACACCCGGATATCACACAAATTGATGCATTTTTGCTGGCAGGCTTTTTGCATGATCCAGTAACAGCTGTCATGCTCCAGCCTCTCTCTCATCTGAGCTCCGCTACCACTTCAGCATCCTTCCACATCCTTTAAGAGTGCTTTCTTCCCTTCCCTTTTGCAGCTTGCTCCAGATGCCACAGCAAAGCAGGCGGTAGCATGGGATGCAAAGGGGAGACAGCACAATTGGTTTTCATAGCAGCATTAAAATGTAATGTTCACTCCTTAAGGCAAGATAAAGCTAATTAGCAATGACCTCGAGGCAACCAAGCTGCTCAACCAGCAATCTCTCCCACTCTCGAGCTCTTTAAAATTTGCCCTTTTCCTGTGCCAAGTCTTTCGTCAATCTTCCCTCGAGCCCAGCAGTGATCTGCAGCCATACACATACGCTGGCCATGGCCTTCTGCAGAAAGGCGGCGGTGGGGAGTTGCACAGCAAAGGCCAACTCAAAGAGCTTGGGCTTCCTCTCTTCTCCACCACATCCCCCACTCTGCATAACATTAAGGTAAGGGAAGGGACATGCCTACAAAGTTTTCCTGCCAGATAACTCCTGCAGTGAACTCTGCATCCTGAGAGCCTGTTACTCCCCACATCCTCCTGGTTTTCATCACACCATGCTTATGTTTGCTTTTGTAAATAGATTTAACCTTTCTAAAATTAACAGCAGAAGAGAACTTCTTTTGGCAGAAAACCATCTTTAGAAAGATGGAGGAATATAACATTTTCTAAACATTTGAAAACCGCAGACTAAAGATATGTGTTAGTCTCTCCAGTGCATGCTGGCTTTGCTCATTATTCTGAATGTTAATACATTAATAGCTCCTCTCCTGATGAATGGCTGTACTAGGCTCTCTTTCTAGGAACACATATGGTTCCTTCTTGCCACAATATTGGAATAGAGAGCCAAAATATATAAACAGTGAGACTAATAAAAGAATTTATCCCCTCCTATCCCAATGTAAATAACTAAGGCTGGAGCCAGCCCTTAGCTCTAAATGCTTCTTATCTTTCAAA
Organism: Megaceryle torquata; assembly: GCA_024611175.1. NCBI lineage: Eukaryota > Metazoa > Chordata > Aves > Coraciiformes > Cerylidae > Megaceryle > Megaceryle torquata. Next base: position 132,005 of record JANIJG010007230.1, read on the forward strand.
AAGTTCTTAATCAAATCTGAACATACTGGCCGAGGCCCATTTGATATAATTGGGCTGTCCATGGTTAAAACACTGCAGCAATAAAGCCACCATCCAACACTGCCTCACCCTGCGGGATGCTCTGCCTCTGGCTGAAAGGAGCCTATACTAGTGGGGTTTGTAATGAATCAGGGCTTTTAAAGCCAGGCGTTTCCACCTGCAGATCCAGGATGTCGCATGCAAGGAGTGGGGATGCATTTTTCTTCACCCATACCCACAAGGTTATAGTACTGCCCTGAATTCAGGTGATTTTCAAGGGACTCCAAATGCTTGTTTCTCAGCTGTCTGCACTCAGCAGCATTCATCCCACCTGATGAAGGACATGGGAATTACCCAGCAAAAAGCCCAGAAGGTATGGTGGAAAATTCTGGCAGAGGATATTGGGCTTGTCTTGATGCAGAATTGCCTAAAGGATCTGTTCCTCCCTTATTTTTCCCTATGCTAGGCTATTATCTTTCCTCTCTGCCATAGGTCCCATACTAATCCTACCTGTCCAATGCCATCATTGCTAATATCAACAGCAGTTTCTACTTTGTGCTGCTTGCCACACAGCTGATCAGCCCTGTTACTGGCTAGGACTGACACAACCCGACTGCAAGCAAACCCCTGAAAGTTTTTTCAAAAACATTTTTACATTTCAAGGAGTGAGACCTGGGGCTCCAGGTTTGTACTCCAGAAAACATTTATCACTACAGAACTGAAACATGGTGTGAAAATAAAGCTCTTGAAACCTGCTTTCACACATTCCCCAGCGTGCCCAGAGGTGTTCCTGCTATGATACACCTAACAATGCTCTTGAGAATTGTTTCACAAGCAAAAAATACAAACAAAACAGCAAAAGAGTCAAGAAGTATTTCTTCAAATGCCTCAAATTTAGGCTATTTATGCTCTAAAAATGTTGTAGAAACTGTTAATATATATTCAGATGCTACAGAAGGCCACTGGAGAAGACCTCAGCAAACAATGAGTGCCATAATACAGAGCATGTCCTGACTAACGTGTCAGGCTTCTATTGGGTCACTGACCTCTGCCCTGCTCGACCAGCCTGTATTTTACAATTTAAGTGACATTTATTTGTGTATATATAAATGTCCATGAGATACTTGCATTCTTTCTTGTGTAGAAAACATGCAGAAAGTAGAAGATGCAGATGAGAAAACAAGCAGATGAGTTTCCTTGGAGGTTTCATAGACAAAGATGTGTAAACGAAGTAATTTAAAGCCAGAGAGAACCCTACAAAGTGCTTCTAAGTGTCGCATTTCACTTGTTTGTCTTCAACTATATTTAAAAAAAACCCAGCCTCAGAGGGAACCAAACCACTTCAGCTGCTGCTTCCTCTTTCCTGATGTCCTCTGGAGAACTTTACCACTCTCCTTCCCTATCAGCTACAAACCAAACTTTACAGAACAAGTAAGTCTACAGCACGAGAAGTAAAAACGTTAGCTAGTCATTGCTCAACACATCTCTGAAGGGCAGGGAAGCACGAGCGTTACTTGAGATGGAGAGGCAAGAAGAAAGGGGCTTCCTACATCTGCAAAACAACACAGAACCACGTAACAGACTCGGTGCTCAAATCCCATTTGCCTCTGTTGCTGCAGAAACCAGAACGGTCTCAAACCGCTGGAAGGGAACGTGTGAGATGCGGGAGTGGTAACGCTTTGCAGTAAATCAATCGTAAACTCCACATAACGGTGTAGGAAGATGGTGCTGGCCAGAGAGCCCACGGCCACGCAGAGCAGCACCTGCAGCCCCTGTGCTGGCTGCGGGCGAGGGCTTGAGCCGCTTTGGGAAGGGCACTTCAGAGTGCAGGGGGCTGCCCCAGCCCGACAACCAGCTTATTCATCCCACTGACTGCTCCATTCAGGACAGGCTGGCACATCATTCCCACAACAGGGCACCGCAAAGGACTTTATTTAACCAGGAAAACAGATTTGTGTTGTTTCTAAAGGCAAATGAATGTAGCTTTGGCTGCAGAGGGCTGAGCTGTGTTTCTCTGTCTGCCAATAAAAGCAGTGGGGTTGCGGAGGAGACTTGAGAGACTGCGTTTGTCCTCTGTCTCCCATGGATCTTATCTGAACGCAGAAAAGGGCTCACCACAGCACAACAAATTGGGCTGCAACAGTAACGAAGTTCAACACTTTAGATGCTGTTTCTCTCAAGTTCTCAATGAATTATTTTGAATTTAGTTAAAGACTTCCCACAGTTTACTGGTCTGCAGTGAGTGTGGAGCATCTTGAAGAGGGGATGGTGAAACATAACATTTCTCAGACTAGTCAAAAAAGATGCTATTCTTAATTATTTTGTCACTTTTCAGCACACATTAATATAATTTTGTCACTTTTGCATCTGAGCTCTGCCCAAACATGCAAATGTGAGTGTTTCTGTGCTGGAGGTTCTTTCCTGTGTGCTCCAAACAGACAAATGGTGAATGGGGAAACAGGTCCCCAGAGAAGAGATGCCATGTGCCTAGGTTCATACAGCAGGTCAGCAGTGGAGCCAGGAGCCACATACAGCTCCTACAAGTCCTCCAGAAACACCCAGACTGTGGGGCCCCTCTGCATCCACATGGATGGGAAATCTCTGCTGCTAAGGCACAGACACAGATGTAATGAGATGGAATTATCCTTAAGTCACGACGCAGGGATGCGCAATTCTTTACTTTTTAGTGTCCAGTTATTTAACCTTAATGCTCCACTGACATCAATTTTTGCATGGAATTTTATATACAACTCTATGGATGAATTTGCAATATATACATAGCGTAGATCAGAGGTGACCTTTACATTTGTACATGTGGAGACTCAGACAGCGTGAGGGCTAGCTAGGAGGCTGAAGTCATTAAGATATGTTCTCATCTAAAGTTTCTTATGAATTATTTGTAAGCTATTTTTTTCACTTATTTTGTTATAATACTCCCACATACTCACCAACCAGTAAAAATAGCTTAACAGTGCATACATGTTTCGGAAGTCTGTTTGCCTATTTTTCTTTTGTGCAGCAGCTGCTGTTGCCATGCTGTCGTTGCTATGTTTTCCTTTTTCTTTCTTTTTCTTAAGAAGGGGAAAAAAAAAAATCTAGTCCCTAAACATTCTAAAGTCAGTTCACAGAAAAAAACCCCTAATGTAGAGGAATATAACATAGTCTGTCTGGAAGAGCATAACTTATGTGTAGAAGAAAATCTTCTTGACTCTAATAAGAAGAGTGTGGCCAGCAGGTCAAGGGAGGTTCTCCTCCTCCTCTGCTCTGCACTAGTGAGACCACATCTGGAGTACTGTGTTCAGTTCTGGTCTCCCCAGTTCAAGAAGGACAGGGAAATACCAGAGAGAGTCCAACAGAGAGCTACAACCATGATGAAGGGACTGGAACATCTCTCTTATGAGGAAAGGCTGAGAGCCCTGGGGCTGT
>JANIJG010007231.1:16372-33280 GCA_024611175.1 Megaceryle torquata
GCTGGGGGGGGGGGGCGGGGGGGGGGGGGGGGAGGGAAAGGCGGGGCCACGGGAGACGCGGGCTCCGCCTGCCGCCACGCCGCGCGGCTGCGCGCCACACGCACCACGCCCACTCCCGCCGCCGGCAGCGCCGAGCACATGGCGGGGAGCGGGTTCCCCCCGCCCCGTCCCCGGTACGGTCGGAGGTGCCCGACCCAAACCTCCCTCCCGAGGAAGAGGGAAACGCAGGAGGCGGGGGAAGGGTTGTGGAGAAATGATGTAAAATCGGATGTGTTACCGTGTTTGTGCAGTTGGCGCGTGGTTTGCATCGAGAGCTCCCCTCCCTTCCCCCTTCACCCCCGTATGGGATGTCACCGGGTTGGGGCTCAGTGCTCCCCAGCTATTTTTAGTAAAAAAAACCCCAAAAGCATTAAAAGACCGAAGAAAGAAAAACCAGGATGCAGAGCGAAGGGGGAGGGGAGAGCCACAGAGAGGAAGGGGGGGGGGGGGGGGAAGGAAAAAAAAAACCAAAACACAACAAAGAGAAACAGCCCTGCTCTGGTGACCTCAGTGCAGATGTTCTTTAGGGAAGATGCTGCCAAAGCGAACGGCGGGTGTACGGTTCGTAAAGTAAAGGGGCAGGGGGGTGTATTTGCTTTGGTATCCCTTGGCTGCTGAGCAGCGCTGGGTATTGGGGGGGTTACTGCTGCCGATCCGATCCAGGCTGGTGTTAAGTGACTGTTCTGGTGCCGGATGGGTCTCTCTGGTAATTACAGTGATTATAAAACGCGTAGAACAGAGCCCAGCAATAGCGTATGCTGGTCGTGCGGCTTTAACATGCGTCTCACATACCCTTCTAATCATCTTTTCAAGCACTTGCCTTTTTTTGCTTGAAAAATAAACCCTCAAATGCTTGCATTATAGGGAAAAAAAAAATAAAAGAGTTGTTAAACTAGTTCAGTGAACCTTGAGAAAAAAAGAAAGCAAATCTTCCATTAACGAGGTTTGCACAACCCCAAAATTGCATCTGGTTGTCTCCTTACTGATCGCACACAGTAACTCACATAAACAATGGAAACATGGGGCTTACTCACCAAAGGCTCATAAATAAAGCCAAACAAATGACAAAACTCATTTTCAACCCCAGACCGAGACAACATGAGGCCATGTGAGACCTTGGTCCCCACTGGAGCAGGACAGCTACGTGATGCCCTCTCTGCTCAGTGCTTGTAAAAGTTTCTCCCACCCAGAGGCTGTCCAGGTTTGACTGGAGGTGAGAGCAGGTCTCTGTGTGGGGAGCCTGTCTCTGCTTGAGGCCAAAGCAGTGCCAACTCCCTCCCTAAAGGAGAAGACTTTGGCATTCACCAGTCTTGCGCACCAGCCGATGCAATCTTGTCTGCTGCCCACATCCTCCTCTCACTTTCCTGTCTTCCCCCCTTTTTCCTGCCCTCTGCCTGTAGTTATTCAGTAGGGAACTGTCCGCACTGCTTTTGCAGCTAGTTCCAGTTGGAATACCAGTCAGAGCTGTAGATAGACATTAATTTATTAGCTTTTTCTTGTTAAGTCTTTAACAACTGATGTCAGCCCAAGGTGATGATTGTGCCTGAGTCTAAAAATTGGCTGTATTTTCAATGTCCACAGAAAAGGGTCTGGCTGGCAGTAAGTAGGGGTTCAGAGGTGGGGAGGAAGGGGGGCACGAGGCTTTCTGCAGTCATGGTGGAGCCATCTCAACTTGACAGCATGGCTGAACACCTTGCCATCTGGAGGCTTTTTCAGAAGCAACAGGCAGGACTGGGAGGAAATCAGGGCCAGGATGCAGATGCTGCAATCGGATGGGGAGATACATGTTGCATAACAGACATTGGCTGGGAGCAGGCAACTTAATTACATTCTCACTCTTGTGCCTCTGTGTATCCCTTCACCAGCAGAATATGTCTGGGACTGCTCTTCATGCATGAGATGGCATGAAATGTACCTACTATGAAATAATTGGAGATGCTCCTGAGCCAGCCTAGACACCTGTCACCCACCACTGAGGGTGCAGGGGAAGACAGTGCAGGGATGATGTTTGGTGGGTAGAGCAGAAAGAAGTGAAGGGTGAAGCTTTTACTCCCAGGTAAGGCTCAAAGTGACTTCTGCAATTTCAAGAGAATGGATATTTGGGTTCGTCCAGGATGAAACATCTGCCTTTATTGGCCCTGGTTGCTCAGGAGGGAACCTGAGACTCACGTGTTCCACAGCACCCTGTGTCCCACTGGTTTCTGCCGCCCCATCATCTCTCTGCTGTGCTTGGCCGGTGCTGGCCCCACACTCCCCCTAGGGAGGGTTCACCTCCCTGCGCAGCATGTAGGGGTTGTGCTTCTCCTTCTCACTCATGGAGCTGCCTGCAGTGTGAGCTGCTGTGTGACATAAAATCATAGAATCAGAATCGTTTAGTTTGGAAAAGACCTTTAAGATCATTGAGTCCAAATGTTAACTTAGTGCTTCCAAGTCCACTGCTAAACCATGTCACTAAGTGCCCCATCTACGTGACTTTGAAATACGTTGAGGGATGGTGACCCCACCACTTCCTCGGGCAGCCTGTTCTAGTGCTTGACAGCCCTTTCGGTGAAGAATTTTTCCTAATGTCCAATCCAACATGCAACCCTGCTCTCTACTCTCATCACCTTTAGGCAGCCTGGACATCCCTAGCACCACATCCCTCGGTGGCTGGTTACGCGCACAGTCGGCATCACTGCCACCAGCTTTCCAATTGCATCCGACCTACATTCACCGCCTTCTCACTGCCGCAGCTCGATTTTATTTAGAGCAGCCTCACTTCTCTATAGCCTCGCTGTGGACCTGTCAGGCAGAAGGAGATCGGCACGCAGGATGCAGCTGAGGGAAACAAAGTCTGCCAGCATGTCTCTGCTGGCCTTCTTCAACAGGCCACTGTGGTACACTTCCATTCCCCAGAAATTAGTGACTAATCCAGAACCAATAGATTCATCCTGCTCAACCTGGAAAAGGAAACAACTGCTGGAACTTGTCATTGATGCACTGGGAGAGGTTGGTCCTGCTGCGTGAGCCCTGTGTGGAGCAACCCGTACAGCTCCCCCAGCTGCCTGCAAATGTGTCAGTGCTCTTCCATAGCTCACAGACCTGTTTATGATGTTGTTTTCTAGCTAGGAAAGATTTTTTTTTTCTTTTTTAAGGCTATCCATGTAGTTAATATTCATGTGAAACAAATCCCTGTGCTGGCATACTTTAAGATCTTTGACTTGTTTTTCAGTAGTAGGATGTGCTGCTGAAATATTTCTTTTTTACTGTTTCCCTTGCCCTCAAACAGCAAGGAAAAGCAGCTGAGTTTTACCTACAGCAGTCTGAAGATAGTGCTGTGAACTTCCTGCAAATCATAAAACACACAGCAATTAATCCAGCCCTAAATGCCATTACAAATCCCCGTTACTTGCAGCATGGGAAATGGTACTTGCCCTTCTAAAAAGACACGTCTCTTTACAGAAACACTAGGCAGAGTTAATCGGGGGCAGGGGGAGGGGCTGAAACTGAGCCCAGCAGAAGCCTTTGTAGTCAAAGTATGCAAGCATTTCATTTGCAGCCATGTATTGCATCATATGTGGTTAATGCCCAGCTTCAGTATCCTGGTCATCTATTTAGGGATTTCCATTAGGTACAGTTTGAGAGATGGTATGCACTGCAGGTGATATATTTAAAAAAACAAACCAAAAGGCCCAAGGAAGTGGTCAGCCTGCTCTGGAGTATTATCAACAGCAATAAGCCCCGTTGGCGTGGGCTGAAATACGCCCATTCTGGGTCTGCAGCAGTCTCCAGTGGAGTCAAGGGCTTCTCCTTGCCCTCCCCAGCAGCTTCCCTCCCTCACTGGGCTCTGCTTTATCAGCCCGGTGGCTGTACATCCCTACACCCGCCCTGCATGCCTGGGGCTGGTCCTATCAGCAAGTGCAGCAATGGCCAGTCCCCCCGATAAGGCTGCAAATCCCAAAGAGAGATTGAGGTGGGTAACGCCTTCAATTGGGTCATGTCCTCACCCAACTAGCTTGTTCTTCATCAGAGGGGCAGCATTTCTCCAAAAACCTGCCATCAGGTGACCAGAGAAACCACCAGGGGCTCAGTCCCAGCAAAGGAAAGCAGAATCCCACTGACCTCTGCCACAGGGCTGCATGCTCCCTAAAGATCAGCTCATAGGCGAGTGCACAGGGAGAAATGACAGAAAAAAAAAAAAATATATAAAAAAGGACCTCGCAAAAAAGGGCACAACCATAAATTTCTGTGCTTGGCTCCCTGTGTGACAGCTGAAGATAAGCAGCCCTCCCTTTTCTCACCAGTGTTTGCCCAGCTAGCTTGCTTAGCCAGCCAGCTTTCTGTGAGTAGAGATGCTCCTACCATCCCAGTGTTTGTGTAAATCCCAGCAGAGTGCCTTTGCATCGCTAGAATAATAAAACAATATAGGAACAAGAGATTCTCTCTTCCTCCTGGTGACCATTACTGTCATGAGCCTCCCCCCCACTCACATCCCCAGCAAAGATTTTTTAGTGAAGAGGAGGAGTGCGGCTCTTGCTGGACTAAGCCTAATTCTTTTAAAGACTAATTCAGCCTGGTAAGAGCACCCCGGACAAAGCCTGCCCTGACAGCGTAATTAAAGTACCACCAAATCATTTCTAGAACCTCACACTGGCAGAATTTTTACAATTAATGACCACTTGCCCCTGTTGGGACTTGTCGGGAAGGAATCGCTCTCATCTTATGTCCCCAATCTGGGTCAGCAGCCCATCGCCCGTTTGAGGACGGGAAAGCGAACAGGCAGCGCGTCACTACCCCAGTAAGCTGTTAATGACACCGTGCTCATTACCACGGATGACAAACATTGTGCTCTTGTTTCTAAGCAGAATTTTTGCCAGCTTGCTTTGACTTTCTAGGCTGTGATTAAACACAGCTAGGAAAAAAAAAAAAAAGGTACTTACCTGGCCTACTTTTTTTCATTTTCCCCCTCTCATACATTTTTCATTGGAAAAATCTGCACAGCAAAACAGGCATCTATATCATTACATAGGAGACTTGATGAATGTAGGACAATCTTAAGTTATTTTATCAGCATAGTTTAGGAAAGATTGACAAAAAAAATCCCCAATGTTTCATGGTTAGGAGATCTCAGCAAAAAGACCTTCTGCCTCTGGAATCTCAAATAAGAAAACTTGTGTGTATATATCTGCCCCAAACTTCTATGTGTAGTAAAGAAAAAAGAAGGAAAGACAATAAATTCTTTTTATTTTAGCAAGCAACATTATTGTTGTGGTATCAATCAAATGCGAGGTAATTCAAAGAATATGCTGACACGGTCTGTCCTTTCCTTGCCCTGCTCTGCCTACATTTTTTAGCACATACAGTGCATCCACTTGAAAGCGTGGTGGATCCTTGCACACAGCAGGATTTTGCAGTCTCCTGCGGGACCCACCATGTTACAATAGCGTTCAAAGCTTTATAAGCTTCATTTAGTTTCAGCAAGCCTGTTGGAGCATTGTCTGTGCTTAAAGAGGCATTTAAAACTAAAGCGAAGCTTTGAAAGCTTCAGAGACAATGACGCTGGACTCCCTAAACCCATGAGTTCACTGCACGGTTTGAAGTGATGGCATCATGTAGAAAACATGACATGCTGCTCTGAGAGCCCTGTGGTAGCTAGGACTGAAAGAAGGGGGGAGCAGAAAACCTGGGGTGGACATGGAGTTTCCCCTCACTGAAGGTCTTGCCTGTAGCAAGGGGAAGAAAAGCATCCTTAATTTTTTCCTGCCCTTGAGATTTGTACCCATGAATATTTATTCCCTCAGTCTGGAATTACTTCTAAGCCCTGGCTATGCACATTTCTAAGTTGTTACAAATAAAAGAAAACAACGCCCAGGGTGCACGCAATCAAAACAAGCGTCGAGGCAGCAGCCGTGCCACGAGGAGAGGTCTGGCTTCTGCGGCTCCTCTGTCCTGCAGCACTGCACTGGTGTAAGCAGTTTGCAAATCCCTGGACTGAGCAAAGGGCAACATTTAATGCAGAATGGTGCTGCCTGTGAGCTGAGGGACAGAGCTGCAGGGTACGCATCGGTAAAGCTGTGCTTTCCTGAAAGGCACTCATTTTTCATTGTACATTTTTCAATGTACAACCCCACCTGTCACCATTTCTAGGCAAGGGCACATCCTCTGCATAACCACAGTGATAAACTGCTCCAATGACATCTCAAGGCGAGAGGAAAACATACCCTCAAGTCCTCCAAAATAAGTATCAACCCTACCCACGCCACCTCGCTGGGGCTGTGATCACCCCCATCCTTGGGCTGCAGTGGCACAAAGTCCCTGCTCACTCCTTGTAGGACTTCCCCAGCAAAACCCCCAGCACTTGACCACGGGGGCAGCAGCTTCTCAGCCACCTCAGCTGCCAGCAAGAGTGATGAGGAGAAGGAGACTCATGTAAAATAGCACCTTATAAATCAAGTCAACTACATGATGCCCCTAAGCAGATAGAAAGGACAGTCCATAGCAAACAGGTGTAATAAAGCTTTGTGGAAAAAAAGGTGTAATAAAGCTTTGTGAAAAGCCATTGAGCCTGAGTGGGTTTAGAAATAAAACAGTAAAATGGGGTTTCACAGCATGACAAATACTGTCTAGGAAACCTGGGCGCACCCCGGTGCCAAGGCAGCGCTTGGAGGGCTGCGTTGTGTCTCGTGGGCTGCTTCTCATTTGCAGGACCACAGCGTTTCATCAGGGGGCAGCTGCAGGCAAAGCACGAGGGAGCTGAGAAGGAGACGGAGCGAGCCACGGCAGGGTTACCCTGTGGTTTAATTTTCAACTTCAGTAGCTGTGGCAGGTTTTAATAGGGGTAAAACATAGTTTTACTCCATCTCAGTTCAGCGGAGCTGTTTTTCACTGCAACTAAAAATAAGGAAAAGTAAACTAGTTGGAGGAAGATAATGGACATGGGAAATTGTAGCCCAAATAATTAAAGCCTGGTGAAGGTGTAAAGGAACCAGAATCAGTACAGTGCTGCAGTATGTCAGCAAAAAGCTTAGCTGTTAAGGATGCAGCAGTTCCATACGTGTGCAAATGCACTTGAGAGAGGGAGATGAGATGCACTTATGACATTGAAAATGGACAGCACAAAAAATAAGATTTTAAAATACACCCAAATTGGAAACACTACTGTCAAATGCTGACTTAAACACAGTAAAATATTGCTGTAGCAATTTTTTTGAAGTCCTGAAGTGCTACTATAACAAAAAATAAACACACTGATAAAATAGGAGTGAAGAGCAATGCCAAACTCCCAGAGAAGTGAACGGCTGATTTGCCCAAGCTGTGTTTCAGGCCTGGCTCCAAAGCTGGCTTTGCAGCCCAGGATCCAATGTTAATTTGTCACAGATGTTCTCCTGTAAGAAAAAAAAAGAAGTTGAGTGTGGTTGTTTCTTTTGTGGTACAGGCCAGAGGGCAGTTCAGGGAGCAATTGGAAGCCTGCGAGTTCCAGTTACTTGATCAAATAACCCATTGGAGAAAAGGATGTTGCTATGCGGGGTTATACGTGCACATCCACACCCACCCACTCCCCCCCTCCAGGTCTGACAGCAACTAAGTTTCACTTCCATCTGAAACTGAGAGGGGGGAATTTAGATAACCTAGAAAAACAGTGTAATGCACGTGGCTGGTGAAGTACCATGGATTTCCCAGACCACAGCCTTAAGGACACCTCTTTTTTTACACCCTCAGAGGAGCCGCTGCTCAGACTGGTGCCAGGGCTTCAGGATGCACAGGCAGGTTGGGCTTTCCAGCCGGGGCAAGGCTCACTGCCTGCTGTGCAAGAGCTGCGAGGAGGAGGCATCACCTCTGGGCACGACCCATCTTCTCAGCTCGCCTATTCCCAGACAACTAGCAGGGCTGCAGTGACAAGTTTCTCCCTGACTGCCCTTCCCCAGCACCTTGATCCTTCAGTAAATTAAGTGAGGGACTAATCCTTCAGGGAAAAGAAAAGACAAGAGTATGAGGAAGAAAATAAATCTGCCCCTGAGGACAAGGGCTGCTATTTCAAAGTTGCCCTGACCACCCAAAAGCATAGGCCTTTGATTTTACCCATGTCAGTGCTGGCTTTGATGGGGGACAAGGAGAGGCACTGCCTTGCACCCGGGCTGCATGGAGAGCCATGGGATGGGTGGCAGGCTAAGATAGACCAGTACGACTCACTGGACATGGAAATGGGAAGGAGACAGGATCCAAGCTGAACCCACAGCATCAACAACAGTCCTTTCTGGGTGCCTATAAAAGAAAAAAAACCAGTAAAATCCTAGGCAAGAGTTAAGTATCTCATGACAGTCCTACAGATACAGGGTACTGAAGTCCTCTCCAGGGTCCCAGTTCCACCACCACTGAAGTCAAATATCACGTGTGAATATGGGACACTGCTTCCAGGGGTGGCAAGCATGGGTGCCTAGCTACAAAGAAGCATTCCCCACAGGGCACAAAATATACACAAACCCCCCACACCGCTGACCTACAGCTGCATGGTACCCCCACAGGCAGCTCAGCTGAAGAAAGCTGGGGAGGTAACATCTTCTGACACCTGGGTCAGGAGCCACATCAACCACCCTCACTTGAAGTGGTTTGATTTCTGGAGGAGTCTCTGCAGAAACCCGTGTCATGTGGCAGACACCAGAGCACAGCAGGCAGCAGGGAGACCCAGGCTGCCCTGAGAAAAGCCAACAGAGCAAAGTTTTTTTCTTATTCCTGTAGCCAGGGATCAGCCTGGATACACAAGACTTTCTAATCAACTTTCAAATGCTACCTAGAAATTCACTGCAGAAAAATCAGATGATTTGGAAAACAAATTTATTCTTATTCATTTCTTTTCACAGAATATCTTCAATTCCCTGCAACTGTAACTGCTGTCATTGTCTTCTGTCTGAAAATGAAGCTGGCGCTTGTGCAGCCTCCTTCCAAATAACTGCAGGTACTTTAAATTCCTTAGGGGAGCATGTTTTTGGTGTGGAGGGCTTTACCTCCCAGCACCTCTACCCTTTCCCCGGGGACGTGCATGCATTCATCTGCTGTACTGACATCCCAGGGGCCATGGCGCTTTGCTCACCAGCTGTTCCCAGTGGCATGGCACTCACAGCTGGACGGGAAGTGGTACAGCTCCAGCAGGGTCTGCATGAGGAGTCATGCAGATCCCATCAGCCACAGGAGCTGGGTGCCTAAATCTCCACCTGCTGTGTCAAAAAACATACTCTGCCAGGTGCCTGATGCTGTTCCAAACCTATCATATCTGCTGGGTGACGCTCAAATGAAGTGCAACTGCTGCATTAAAAGGCTTGATAAAACATTAAGCAAATACACCTCTGAAAACAACACATCCATCCTAGGTCATACATTTTGGTCCTCTTAATGAATTACATCTTTGCATCCAAAATCTGTTTAGTTTCCAGCAAGGAATCAGAAGATGACTAACATGCAATATTTCCTTCAATCCTGCCAAAACAGCCATCTGGTGGCTGGTTAAATGCAGAAGGATCAGGACTTTCTTTAGGATATTGAAGACTGTAATACAAATAGGTTACAAATAATAAGCTGTATTTCGATGTAAAACTGTTAGACTTTTAGCATTCAACACTCAGCTTTGCTCTTGGCTTTCTGAAGCATTACTCCTTACGCTGCTGACTACACACTTGCACTTACATGTTTTCTTATTTTTTGGCTCAGTGGAGCAAGCAGTCAGCTTTTCCCTCATTCCTGAGGGATCTCAGGTTACGGTGCATGTTGTTCTGCTCTCACAGACTTAGCCAGTGGCATATTAAAAATGTATATTTTCCATTTCATTTTTCTCCTTGCCAGAGTTGGGTTTAATGCCACTTTTTTTCTCCCACTTGCTAGGTACTGTTAACAAGCTACGAGCTTATTCCCAGATGCAAAAAGGCAGGCAACAACACATGCCCTGTTTAACCCCCGCTAGGGATATAGTCCCTGCAAGTCACAAAAGCACTGCTTCATTTTTAACTAAGGAAATTTCTAGCGCATCCCTGCAGCTAAACTGTGTTTGAGTGTATTCATTTTTTAAGGAGGTAGGCAAAAGCCAGGCAGAGCGGGGATGCCTGGTGATGCAACAGCCTCCTGCAGCTGCCAGCGTTCCTGCCCTGACAATGCACAGCATGTGTTCCCACAACAGGGCCCAGGGGGGCTCCAGTGCTTGCTGCTGGGGCTCCAGTGCCTGTTCCTCTGCCTTGCCCTTGGGCTGCGTGGGAGCCAAGTGGCACGTGTGTGGCTATGGATGAGCACCCACCAATGGGGCTCTGGGGCACCCTGTCGTTCTCCATTTTATTCCAGCTTTGAGAACCATTCAGCTGCTAAAACTAAGCAGCAAGTTCAAAGGAAAAAAATAAAATAAAACCAGGCAGAAATATGGTGCAGTCTCGTTACAGCTCTGAGTTGAGATCCGTGTGGTGGTGAATACTCACCTGCCTTTTCCTTGCCTGCCACTGCTGTGGCTCAGTTTAGCAGTTTCATCAAAGTCCTGGAATTAAAAAAAGTCAGGATAGAAGGTTAGACTCCCCACGGACATTACCCAGCATGGCTCCAACAGCCTGCACCACTGTTCAGCTGCCCAGAGCCTCGTATCTGACCTGAGGAGAAGCCCAAATGCTGCAAGGGCAGCATCTGCCCACATGTTCCCTCCCTTATTAACTGGCATTTTTATCTTGTTTACAGTTAGGTTAAGCACTTTGAATCATTAAGTAGAACTGATGCTAATAATATGTGCTAGAAACAGCATGGAAATCTCAAGAGGCAATTAAATCACTGTCATGATCCCCCAAAACACCAAGGATGTAACCGCTTTTCCTACGGCAAAAAAGGGTGACAGTTTCAGTGGAAAATACATTAGCGATTTGGTAACTGCCACGTGTGAAGGGCATGAACTAGAGGACTAGATAGTAAATCATACAGATGTGAAAGAACATTACTACCCGAGCTCTTTAAAGGAATTATATTGTCTGTTGGAAAAATATTTTATTTTCTCTTAACTGAGCGTATAAAGAAATAGATCACTACTCAGTGCAAACTTCCAAATTGGTGCCTCGCTGTTTGGATTTACCCTTGGCCATACAATCGTGGATGATTGCAAACTATTAAATGTATTAAGTCAGCACCTTACTGACAGAAAATATGTGAAACTGAAAAGTCAAGAAAGTCACAGGAAAAAATGTTCTAAAGTTATTTATGTATTTGTATTCTAATACGACACACAGCAGCAAGGAGGGCAGGAGGATGTTTCTAAAAGTAAGGTTTTTGTGCAAATAGCTATCAGTGAAGATACCCAGAATCATATATTCCATGATTCATAGTCCTAGCAACCTGTGGTAAGAGTTTGCATGGTATCAAACTCAAGCCAGGACACACAGATATACCATAACCCTTAACCTATGCAAAGAAACATCTAGAAACAAATCTTCAGCAACAGAAGCCAGGCCATCTTTGCTTCATACAAATCTAAGCATAATGGACTAAACTTGAAACTTGGTTTGTTTCATTGTCTTCTTTTAGGTAGTTGGAGATAACGCATCCATCCTTCAAAAGCCAATGAGACCGATTCTCAAACTGAAAAAGGTCATTCTGTCAATTCTGTCATTCTGTCAATTGACATTCTGTCAATTCAAAAAACAGTTATTCAGGAAAAAAAAAATAAATCTGCTTTACTGCCAGTCTCTCTTGAGACCTCAGACCGTAGCCAAGAATTCATCTAGCTACCCTAGGAAAGAGACCTGAGCCCTCACTACAAGGAGGACACTGAAGTGCTGGAGTGTCCAAAGAGGGGCAATGAAGATTGTGAAGGGTTTAGACAACCAGTCTTACAAGGGACAGCTGAGGGAACTGGGGTTGTTTAGCCTGAAGAAAAGGAGGCTGAGGAGAGACCACCTTGCTCTCTACAACTACCCTAAAGGAGGTTGGAGCAAGGTGGGGGTCAGTCCTGTCTCACAAGTAACAAACGAATGGGCAAGAGGAAATGGCCTCAAACTGCACCAGGGGAGGTTTAGATTGGGTATTAGGAAAAAAACTCTTCACTGTAAGGGTTGTAAGCACTGGAACAGGCTGCTCAGGGAAGTGGTGGAGTCACATCCCTAGAGGTGTTTAAAAGACCTGTAAACATGGTGCTGAGGGATATGGTTTAGTCATGACCTGGCAGTGCTGAGTTAATGGTTGGACTTGATGATCTTGAAGGTCTCTTCTAACCAGAGTGATCCAACTCAGATTTTTAGGCTCACAGTGATTTCAGAAGGACTTGGTCTCTTGAAAAGCTCTGAAGAGACACAGATCCGCAAGTGCCTTGCATGGCATTTAGCAGAGCTGCACTACTGGGGATGTCAAGGCAAATGCTGAAAAATATTTAATAGCCTGCTGAGGGGCTGGGAGCAAAAAGACTGCATTGTGCTTAAAGCACGCCAGGATGTCTTCAGTTGGAGAAACTGTACTGTAGAGTAAGGTATTTTCCTTAGTTAGCAGGTAAAATGGAGGTATAAGGAAAAAAAAAAAACCAATTCCTTGAAAGAAAAAAAAATAGAAATATGGTTTGTGATGCTCATGGAAATACATACTCAGGCTGGTTCCTTACAGAGGCTAGGCTGCAACACAACAGCACTTTAAGTTGCATTTGACAGAAGCACATTTTTCACTAAAACCTCTGTTTTCAAAGCCTTCTGATGCTGCAGAGAGCGCTACTTTTATCCACAGTGGGATAAAGCTCCATCTCACATCTCATTTCAACACACAGCAGCTGTTTCTGCAGCAAGAGATTACAAAACACATAGCATTTGAGGCTTATTCGCAGAGACTCTTTGCATTGCTACTCTCTGAGCAATCAGAGTTTTTCCTCCAGAGAAGCTCCACGGTGTACAGCAGATTATTGGGCTCTGCCTTGGCATCGGGTGCTCTGACTGAAACGCATCCTGGGGCTCAGAAAGAAGACATCAGCAACTACAGAAAGGCCAGAGGCACAATCTCCTGCATCGTCTTGCATTTAACTACCTCCCAGGCCTGCTGCAGAGAGAGCTCCAGCAAAATTATTCCATATGGATAAAAATCGGGTGCGATTTAAGAAGCTTTAGCCAAAGATGGAAGCCACACGCCAAGGAATTCTGCAGCACAAACCTCCCAGATTTTTATCCCTGAAGCAAGAGGTAGTGATTTCAACTCAGAAGAGAGACAGGGAGATTGTGGGGGTGAAGTCCAGGGCATGCTTGATGCAACCGAATGGAGATTAAAATCCTGATTCCTTAGAGGTGGATATGGTTCAAGTAAAAAGGGATTTTACTAGGCTGAGTGGAGGATTCCTAAAAAGGAAATTATTTTCCTCCTTTTCATCAACAAAAAGACTGTTCCAGTGACAGAGTTACCATGGAAACCAATTTTGAGAATAACAAGCCAGCGTTTATGGTACAGAGCTTATTTTAAAGGATGATGAACCAGCAGCATCCCATTCTCCTAACTGGTCTGATAACCTGTTCAGATGGCCCAATTTTATAGTGTGGACTGGCAATGCTAAATGGAGCTGTCACAGTTTCATATTGCTGTGCCTTTATGACCTTCAAAACTGCAGATGGGGACTCCAAAGAAAGCTTCTCCCAGGAGACAGCTTTAGCCAGGCTGACTGGCACCGCAGCTCTTAGCAAGCAAAAGCCAGAGACTGGAGAGCACCTCTCCCTGAGTTAATTCAATTAGCACTGTCCTTTTCTTTTGTGTCATTCAGTTTTACTACAAAGGTGGGTTTTTCCCTCCATATACTGAGAATTCAGTTGTCAAACACAAAGGCAGAGGCAAATGACAGAAGTGAGGAGGGCAGTGCTCATGCTCCCGGTGATGCCTTTACACTCACATATTTTGCTTCTTCCTGCAGCTGCTGCACCAACAAAGGGAACAGGGGAATGCCTGCCACCCCAAGGGCTACTACGATGCTGACCGCAGCCCTTGGTGGCAAATATTTTCCTCACCAGATGTGGGGAACCTGCTGAAAAAAAAGCAACTAATGTTGCCCATAAAATCTGGCATACATTGAAGCAAGCACATAGCCCCAGACTGCCCAGACTACTCCAGCTGAAGCAGAAACCGGTCACCCCTTTACATTAGGCATGCAGGGGTTTTCCCATTATCCCAGCCCTTTGAGCTCAAAAGCCAGGAAGGGCTATGACCTTTCTTTCAGAAAGACTCATCAGCTCCCGAGTTTGCTCCTTCTGGTGAAAGGGTTAATTTCTGCCAGGGTAGCTCGAGTGCTAAGGAAGGAGGAGGAGACACCACCTTGCACAGCGGGAGGTATTCTCAATGAGAGAGCATCACTGTGCAGCAGGGAATAAAAAGCCACTACAATAATGGTTATTGTGAGCAGGAACTCACTGACACCTGAAATGTTCATTCCTGTTAAATGGAAATGCAAGCAGATAAAAGCTACTTACATATATTGCCCCAAGCTTTCCCATTTTGGGAGTAGCCTTGTGAGGCTGTAGGTGATAATACTCACCCCCTCTGTGAAGAAAAAAAGTCAGTCTGGTTTACACTGATCTGGGATTCAAGCATGAGGTGGAGGTAAGAAAAGACATTTCCAGGGTCTCTCTGGACACATTAAAAGTAGTGGAAGAGTTTTGTTGGTTCAGAGGTTTGTTTTACTTCAGAGTAGAAGTCATAAGGCTTTTTTTTTTCTTCTCCTCATTTTCAGTTTTTCCTCTGGTTTACTTTTTATCTTTATTGCTTCTCCTAGATCTTCAAAGGCTGAGGGACAGGAGGCTGGACACATGCATTATTGTTATTTCAGACTTCAAAGAGAAAGAACACATGGACATGAGCTCTAAAATAAAGGGAAAAATGTCCTACTAGCACTGCCACAACATTTTTTCACGCAAGGCTATCAAGAGCTTTTCAGCTTTCCAGATATGAAAGGCTGTCCTCTGCACACAAGTAACTGAGGAGCAGTATCTTCACTTACAGCCACCCACAGTGCTGGAAGGAGAACCTTGCAGCCAGGAGTCCCAAGATCAGCCTCTAACAGCTGAAACCCAAGCTAAGACGACACCTGTCAGGTGAAGCAAAGACAAGAGGCAAACCCTGGGCTTTTGCAGGATGTGAGCGCAGAAGGGGATGAGTAGATAAATTAACTTAATCAGATCATGGAATCCTAGAATGGTAGGGGTTGGGAGGGACCTCTGGAGATCATCAAGTCCACCCCCCCCCACCAACGCAGGAACACCCAGGGTGGACCACACAGGAACAGATCCAGGAGGGTCTTGAAAGTCTCTATAGAGAAGGAGACTCCACAACCTCTCCGGGCAGCCTGGGCCAGGCTCTGTCACTCTCACAGTGAAGAAGTTTTTCCTCATGTTGAGGTGGAACTTCCTGTGTTCCAGTTTGTGACTATTACCTCTCCTCCTCTCACAGGGCACCACTGAAAAGAGTCTGGCCCCTTCTGCGTGACACCCACCCTGCAGATATTTGTAAACATTAACAAGATCCCCTCCCAGTCTTCTCTTCTCCAGGCTAAACAGCCCCAAGGCTGGATGATTTTTAGAGTGCTTAGGAATCAAGCAAGCTGTAAAGACTTTACTGCAAGAAATGTTTCTTTTTCAAGCAGACTGATTCTACTCCCTTCCAAAAGCTGGAGGAGTCAGCTGGGGGTTGGTATAGGAAATATTTGCATAGCAAGTCAGAAATCGGTGCTGCTTCTTTATTATTTTCTAATTTGGGAAGTTGGTCCAAACCAGAGGTCAGACAACACCCACTCCATTGGGTCAAGAATGATAAGGTGAAAGCCTAAAAGGAACCAAAAATTTGAAATTGAATTTCCCTTTTTCATTTCCCAAGTTCTGATCAAGTTAACAGCCAACTTTGCATATCAGTAAAGGGCACTAGACAGAAAATTCCATTTCTGTAACTAGCATAAGCGTTGAAGAAAGACTAAGAATGAAAATATGCAACCCCAAAATGTAGATTTTCTATCATGCCTACAGTGAAGACATATATGTCCTACTCAGACACGCATGGTTTTCCTAGGTTTAAACAATCTTCTGACAATTTAGACAGGTGGTGATAAGGAAGGGGCTACTAGATTGTTGTTATTTTTAAAGCAAAAGACAGCTTCAAAGATGTGATAACCAATTTTGAACAAAACATTTTAAATTGAAGTTTTGATTTGGAATTATTTCAACGATTTTCATTTTTACCACCTCCAAGAGTGGACCAGTACTGCTAGAGCACCTTTACTTGAAAGGACCAGAAAGAGTTGAGGGACTCCAAAGATGGATTTGAAGCTGGTTTGTTCAAAATAGCTGTTGGAAAGAATCTTACTCACTGAACCTTTGACAATAGTTACTCCAAACCCAGAATATATCATTCAGGCTTTTTTTTTTTTTTTTTCCTGAGGATGATAATTATAAACACCTAATTGAAATCAGTGCATAGTGGAAAAGAACAAGTAAACCTACTTGCCTTTCACCAGATGCTGCTGAGCTGGTGTTACAGAGCTCTTGGTATAACTCTCTTTGGTGTTATTTCTTACATATCCTCCTCAAACAGATACAATATTAATGACTACAGAATAACAAACGGGTCTGCTACAGAGCCTCGACTTTTGGTTTTTTAATCACTGATCTCAGGAATTGACAGGCTTTTAAAAACATAGTGAAAAGCATATTCCCTAGAATATATTTTAGGAGGGAAGCAAGCCCACAGAGGAATCTAGTTTATTATGATGATTAATTGATGTCCATGCAAAGAAAAATTAATCAAAAAGCATTTCTGCCACTGCGAGTATGTCTTTGACCAAGTACAGCATAACTGGGGGGGGGGGGGGGGGGGAGAAAACAATCTGATCAAAAAGCAAAATATTTTTTTTGAGAAAAGGAAAAAAAGATAGAA